>CADEHL010000009.1:0-84490 GCA_902827135.1 Harpagifer antarcticus
TGGATGGATGGATAGATAGATGGATAGATGGATAGATGGATGGAGAGATGGATAGATGGATAGATGGATGGATAGATGGATGGATAGATAGATGGATGGATAGATGGATAGATGGATGGATAGATGGATGGATGGATAGATGGATAGATGGATGATGGAGGATGGATAGATGGATGGATGGATGGATAGATAGATGGATGGTGGATGGATAGATAGATGGAGAGATGGATAGATGGATGGATAGATGGATAGATGGATAGATGGATGGATAGATGGATGGATAGATGGATAGATGGATAGATGGATAGAGATAGATAGATAGATGGATGGATAGATGGATGGATGGATGGATAGATGGATGGATGGATGGATAGATAGATGGATGGATGGATAGATGGATAGATGGATAGATGGATGGATAGATGGATGAGTGATGGGATGTCATTTCATTAACAAGCAATGCTGAGGTTTAAGAGTTTGGTTTCATAACATGGTTTGTTTTGAAACGGGAGTAAGACGGTAGATAAGCGTTCATTTAATTGCTTACTTTAGAGTTTTGCTTCATCTTTCCGATGTTAACCTCATTTCGCACCTCATGTTATCAGTCAGAATTTAAATGTGGTTAATTGCCAAGTTTTTGTTCTATAATGTCCAAAATATAAACACAGTGAGAGGTCAAATGGAAAACTAAGAGCAAGTATTACAAATAAATCAATAAAATACAACTACTTTTTAAATAACTAGTATAAAAGAAATCATACAATACAAAATAAATGTATTATTAAAAGATAAAAAGTACAGAAATGTTAAATAATCCTATGAATGGAAGAGGAGTAGTGTGCAGAGATATAGTCCCAACGACTCTATCACCCAAAATCAACAATTCAGTGTTTTTTATGAACTTTTTCCATTAATTCCTCCGAAATTACACCAAAAATACATCGTCTTTACGTAGTTGATCAAGTCTGGACGTGTCCCCTGTCCCTGAAGTGTGCGCACAACGTTTGAATTTAGCTTTAAATGTGGTTTTCTTAATATATTTCAGGAGGACGTGACGAAGCAGTGGCTGGTGAGGAAGCAGCGCAGCCAGAAGACCGGTGAGTGCGTTTCAAAGTGTGTGAGTCTCCTGATGAAAGCACAAACCTGACGAGCGGCTTTCATCCCAGCTAATCCGGATCGATGAAAGGCTCGTGTGTGAAAGTAATGATGTCTTTCTTCCTGCAGACGCTGCACGATACATCCCCCACAACGGTGAGTAGGATCTGTCGTGAAGGAGGGATTATACTGACATTAAATCACAGCGACTGGAACATTTCTGTAAACGTGCCAGTTAGCCAAGAGGCTGTTTTTCATCTTAGTCCCTGGACAGATTTTAGAAGTCAACCTAAAACACATTTCATTTTAAACAAGTAAATACAATACATTTAAAACATGCAACAGACATTACTGGGATACTTAAATAAAACAATTTAAAATACAGAACATTAAAAGAACATGTTGAAACACAGGCAGGGTTGTGAGTTGTGATTTAAATAAAGTGCATGTGGTCTGGTCTCTGATTGGAGCTGGGATTGAGTTCCATCGCTGAGCAGCTTTATATTAGGATTTCTTTTACACCTGTTGTTTTAAGTAGTATTTGTACTTTTTGTATTTATTAACATTTTCTTTCAATATTTGCACTTGTTTTTCCATTGAAATGTTTTTTCATGCAGCTTTTTACACCAAAACTAGGCAATAAACAAAATGACGATAATATGAAGTGGGCCGAAAACCTCCCCTATGGTGTATATATATATATATATATAATATCACAAGGCAGGTAGTTATGAAAACAGCTGGTGGTTGATTTATTAATAACTCATCTTTGCAGCTACACGGTGGTTTGAAATGTTGAGAGTATAAAACATATTTATTATTCTCTTGCTTTAAAGACTTCTTCTCTTCCCTACAGTGTGGAACTGGATTTGTGATGCTGCAGGTAAGAAAACACTTTAGATCAGGGGTGGGGAACCTCCGGCGTATACGGCCCGCGAGACAATTTGGTACGGCCCTCGAGGTAATTTATAAACACACGCAAAAAAGAAAAAAATGTAAGAAATCTAGACCGCAAAAAAAATTAAACAAGCAGGTGCCTGTTTTTCCTGGCCAAGGTCAGGGTCCTTGAACACAACACGAGCCTCACGTGTCATCCTATGGTGTCATCACGTGGTATATGTCTCGACCATAGACTGTATATATAAAGGTCTCGTCTGACAGGGGTGTAGTTCTGACGGAGAGCACCAGAACGTGGCTCCAGCACTTCAAAAATTGCAGAACCCACAAGGAGCCGCACACATGCTGCAGTTTCTGCGTGGCTGTGTCTTTAGCTGAAGGCCCGGTGGCGTCTGTTCATCCGTCACACTGATCATACAGTCAATACCTGTGTTGTTATTAGCATCTGGTTAGCTAGCTATGCTAACGAATATAAGACGCTTTTTCTACAACCAGTGAGGTAAAGGCACATCTTTATATGACCATTATAGTTATACAAAAATAAGAGAATAAAGTATAGGTCTGCTTCCAGTTCTGTTTCATCTGGGTGTTGAGAGATGTTTCCATAGATCTCCTCATGTTGCTCTCAAAGTACCAGGTTGATGCTTTTAACTTCAAAATTTAAAAACAAATCTTCCCGGGGGAGCATGCCCCCGGACCCCCGTAGAGGAGGTTAGGTCCCCCCCCCCACTTAAATCATGTTCACATGGATAGGAAACTAAATACATTTGCACACATCTTGTGTCCATATCTTTCTGTTTTGGTGGTCACGCCACACCGTGCACGTGCATGCGTGAGATATCTGGATTCAGAGGTTGCTCTTTCTTTGCACAGAATGAAATGAATGAGCTGTGATTTTAGTTTTTTTAAGCAGAGGTCAATAATTTGTACGGCCCTCTGAGGATATTGTAAAAAGTGAAATGGCCCTTGAGAGGAGAAAGGTTCCCCACCCCTGCTTTAGAGCAATCTGTGTGCTTCAAATGAATCTGTTTAAGGTATATAATAATAATAATAATAGTAATAATAAAGTCAAAACAAAAGTCCCAAAATAAACCACTTTTATAATGATATTAAAATAAATCAAACAATGTTGTGTATTTTCAAAGCTGCCACTACAACTTTTTTTTAATTTGCTTTACATTTTAACACCAGAAAGAGATTTATATTAGATTAGGTTCAACTTTATTGTCGTTTGGCAGGGTACGAGATGTAGTAAGCATCTAACAAGGAATGCAGTGCATGAACTGATGTGCTATATAAAGTACAGAAGGTTCAGTATGTACCACAGCAGCGGGTCCCAACCTTTTTCAACTCAGGGCCCACTTAAGAATCTAAAGAATGTTCGCGACCGACATTCAACCATAAACAATACGGAGGCTAAATAAAGTTCTGATTGGTCGATTCAGAACATGTGACACGTCAAGGGCTGTAATGACCGTTGCTAAGGGCTGTAATGACCGTTGCTAAGGGCTGTAATGACCGTTGCTAAGGACTGTAATGACCGTTGCTAAGGACGATCAAGAAAGAGAAAGGAAAGGAGGTTCGAATAAAAAGAAATCTTAATAATGAAAATGTTTCCACACAAATCAGAATGTTTTGCAAATTATTTGGCGGCCCACTTGCAATGCGGCCGCGGGCCACAGGTTGGGAACCGCTGTACTACAGCATTAGTAATGCTATAAATGTAAATATCTTAAATACACAGAGGATACGTTTATTTATTTCTGTGTGTTTCCTCTCACAGAGGAAGTGAAGCTTGACTCGGACTCGGCGAACCCGGACCTGATAATCTCCAGCGATGAGAAACGGATGCGTTGCGGCCTCGAACATCGAGACGTCCCTCGGTGCCAGTGGCGCTTCAACGGCTGGTGGTGCTCCGCGGGCCAGGAGGGATTCACCTCGGGACGCCATTACTGGGAGGTGTGTGGGGGGGGGGGATCTATTTATCAAACGTGAATAAAGAATTAATCATCGAGGTGGGAAGTAGTGGAGTACAAATACTTTGTTACTGTACTTAAGTACATTTTTCAGGTATCAGTACTTTACTCCACTACTTATTTTTCTGACCACTTTGACTTCTTATATGTTGAACTCAAATACCTGTACTTTCTACTTCTTACATGTTGAACTCAAATACCTGTACTTTCTACTTCTCACATGTTGAACTCAAATACCTGTACTTTCTACTTCTTACATGTTGAACACAAATACCTGTACTTTCTACTTCTCACATGTTGAACTCAAATACCTGTACTTTCTACTTCTTACATGTTGAACCCAAATACCTGTACTTTCTACTTCTTACATGTTGAACTCAAATACCTGTACTTTCTACTTCTTACATGTTGAACACAAATACCTGTACTTTCTACTTCTTACATGTTGAACCCAAATACCTGTACTTTCTACTTCTTACATGTTGAACCCAAATACCTGTACTTTCTACTTCTCACATGTTGAACCCAAATACCTGTACTTTCTACTTCTTACATGTTGAACCCAAATACCTGTAGTTTCTACTTCTCTCATGTTGAACCCAAATACCTGTACTTTCTACTTCTTACATGTTGAACTCAAATACCTGTAGTTTCTACTTCTTACATGTTGAACCCAAATACCTGTACTTTCTACTTCTTACATGTTGAACCCAAATACCTGTACTTTCTACTTCTTACATGTTGAACTCAAATACCTGTACTTTCTACTTCTTACATGTTGAACCCAAATACCTGTACTTTCTACTTCTCACATGTTGAACTCAAATACCTGTACTTTCTACTTCTCACATGTTGAACCCAAATACCTGTACTTTCTACTTCTTACATGTTGAACTCAAATACCTGTACTTTCTACTTCCTACATGTTGAACTCAAATACCTGTACTTTCTACTTCTTACATGTTGAACTCAAATACCTGTACTTTCTACTTCCTACATGTTGAACTCAAATACCTGTACTTTCTACTTCTTACATGTTGAACTCAAATACCTGTACTTTCTACTTCTTACATGTTGAACTCAAATACCTGTACTTTCTACTTCTCACATGTTTCTACTTTTTCACTACTTTTTATTTTGTATTTTTGTATTTTATTATACATGTTGGATTGTTGTAGGAGCTCAGGTCAGAATAATTTCATTGCCATTTCTACACTGTAGCTTTGTGCATATGACAATAAATCCTTTAAAACCTTTGAAATTGAAATTTGAGATTTGAAAATAAACATTAGCAAGTAAGAATCACACAGTGAACGTCCTCCTCCAACGTGAGAGTAGCATGCTAACAAAGGTATCCCAACTGCAGCTGTGAACATGACAGGATGTGTGATTACCTAGAAGAGCATCAGGACTGTTTGAGGCAGATGATAGCTATGTGATTAACATGATGATTCAGCCTCTATGGAGAGAGACATCAAGCATGCTCATTTCTGACGTGGAGCTAATCTGAAGTAAACATTGAATACTGCTTTCTATTCCTCCATCTTGTGACTGTGTGACTCCCTCTCTTGGAGATCAGCATGTGAAGGACACTGCTCAGGAACTAGTCTCTGTATGTGATGACTCCTTCTGGAGAGGACCACAGACACATGGATCCTGAGATGAAGCTCAAGCCGGGGACGAGTGATGTTTTTCTAACATAAGTAAATGAGCGTAATATTTTTCTGTTACAGGTGGAAGTCGGGCAGCGTGACTGGAGGCTCGGCGTGGCGAAAGCGTCCGCGGTGAGGCAGGGTTACAGATCGCTCACTACAGATTCGGGATATTTAACCCTCCGTCTGGAGAGGGGTTTGGATCTGAAGGCGCTAACGGTGCCCGCGACGCCCCTGACCCGCATCCCACTGCCCAGGAAAGTGGGCGTTTACCTGGACTACGAGCAGGGCCAGCTGTCCTTCTACGACGTGGAGAAACGCTCGCACCTTTACACCTTCAACGACACGTTCACGGAGGAGCTGTTCCCCGTGTTCGGGACGGTGGAGGTGGTCAACGATCTGGTGATCCGGCCTGCTGACGTCCGGCAGCCGTGCCTCTGCACCGGGCCCTGCCTCTGGACCTGAACCACCAAACGCTTTTTATTGTGCTTTGATTCTGCTGCTAGCGAATGCGAAAACTTGTGCGCTGGTTTTGGACTTAAGGAGCGTTCCCAAAACCACTAATTAACATATTTTGCAATGGTCTAATTGTAATGAATGTATCAAAATGATCCCGAAACGCCTCGGACTGATACCAATTAGTACAGACAACGATTAAGGGAGTGTGTCCTCAAGATGGCAGGGAAAACAACTTCAAATACTTTATGAATGGAGGTCGGCTGCTATTGAATACGAATCTTGATGGCTGGTTTTGGACTAAAGGAGCGTTCCCAACGGACGCGAAGCGAAGATTTGCTTTGCTTTACTCGCAGAAGTTGGACCTGCGGCATCATTTGTGGTTACCAGCGTCACAACAACTAAATAAACGTGATTTTGTTGTAATACATGAATCAAAATGATACCGAAATGACTCGGACTAACACCAATTACATACAATGATTTAACGAGTGTCTGCAAGGTGGCAGGGGAATCGCGGTTGGCTGCTAGTGAATACGAATCTTGTTTTTTCGGATTAACGCTGCGTTTCCTCTGCATGGAACCGTTCAACTTAACTAGCTTCAACCTTTTTTAATATAATGCTGACTTCTGATTAGCAGCCGAGTTCAAATCCTCTAAAAAGCAGCCTTTACCTGGAAGGACATCTTTTTATCCATTAAGCTTTGAAAAAGGTTTAAAAGTTCTCGAACCACAAGGACACACCGTTTGTTCCATTTTCAGTGAAAACATAACAACCAAGAATGTAGTTGCAAGGTCTTTATGCCACTTGTGTTTAATTATTGCTTTAGAGATGCAGAATAACGCAAGCTGCTACTGAAGAGCCTCAGTGCAGAGAATTACAGACGCATGTGAAGAGTGTATTCTCCTGCAACATTTGTCAGCCTTGTTTCTGCAGCTGTGTTAATGTCCATGTTACTGCGTGCAGCTATTAGTCCTCAAAACTTCAATAAATGAACACTTGGGTTTTGTTTAAAATCTTTATTTCTTTGCAATAGAGTACAAAAAAAATGAAAAAAAGTGCTCAACTGTTTAAAGGTAAGTCATGCATGTTGTTAAAGAAGTTGGTGAAATATTCAAACATGTGTCCACATCAACTTTTCTTAATGAAATATCCTCTCAAAATGTTTACAGAATCCCTTTCAACCGTCAATGTGAAGCCAATATAATATACAGTAGGAGTTGCATTGAAGCAAATACAATCTTTCCGTCGTTACATACCATGTCTCTTAAATTCCTTATCTATTTAAAATACAAAAGCCTTGTAGAGTAAGAACGCATATCAACTTAAAGCAGTCTATACCACGTTTTTGGTCTAAAACATGTTATATTCAAAAGGTTTTTGATCATTAGTTTGTAAAATCATGCGTGTCAGCAGGAAGTGAGCATAGGCCTAGATAAGTCTTTATTTGGCATTTTATTTAATGTCAATCTGCTTAAAGGTATCATTTATAAAATGTCTGCATTAAAATGTTTAAAAACCACTGGACTTGTTTGTTTTCAAAGAAATGTGTAATTTTAATGAGGCTATTTGGGTGTTTCCTCCCCTTTGAGCATGAGTCTGCAGAAGCTGTTGACTTTCTATCCAGTTTAAGCCACATTCTTACCAAACACTTTTAATATCTTCATGCTTTTTAACTATATATGTTAACCAAATGAAGGATTTTAGACATGGGACGTTTGGATAGGAAGTGATCAGAGAAAGAATCTGAGCTAACGTTAGCTACAGCCAAACTGCATTGGGAAACAGTGATTTTAAACTAGTATATTATGTATTCTTACTGGTTTTAATCACTGGGGCTGCTTGTTTGTGAGAGAAGGAGACCTGTAAGGATAATTTGGCCACTGATTAAAAACTTCTGAAAGTCTGGATCTTAAGGAGTCAGAGAAACAGGCTGAAACAGGCTAAGCTAACATTAGCCTTTTATCTCGTAGCCTCTCCACCTTCTTGCTCACCCTGGAAATACTGAATTTAAAACAAACTGTTTTATTCTGTATTTCAACTGTTTTAATAACTAAGAAGCGAGGAGGAGAGCTGTAAGGATAATTTGGCTCATTAAAAAAACTTCTGAACATCTGGATCATACGTTTTCAGAGAAACAGGCTGAGCTAACGTTAGCATTTAGCTCATAGCTTCTCGAAGAAAGACTGAAAACAAACTTCTTTATTCTGTATTTCAATAGGTTTAATAACTAAGCCGAAAGGAGGAAATCTGTAAGGATAATTTGGCTTATGATGAAAAATACTGCTAAGCTAACGTTAGCATTTAGCTCGTAGCCTCTCCACCTTCCTGTCCACCATGGAAATACTGAATCAAACAAACTGCTTTATTCTGTATTTCAACTGTTTTAATAACTAACGCGAGAGGAAGAGACCTGTAAGGATAATCTGACTCCTGATAAAAACAACTTCTGAACATCCGGATCATACGTTATCGGAGAAACAGACAAGGCTGAGCTAACGTTAGCATTTAGCTCTCCAGGAAATACTGAATTTGCTTTAAAACTGCTTTATTCAGTGTTTTTTCAGAAGAGACAATTCATTAGAAACTCCCATG
Source organism: Harpagifer antarcticus (assembly GCA_902827135.1). Taxonomy (NCBI): domain Eukaryota; kingdom Metazoa; phylum Chordata; class Actinopteri; order Perciformes; family Harpagiferidae; genus Harpagifer; species Harpagifer antarcticus. The sequence continues at coordinate 8,673 of CADEHL010000009.1, forward strand.
ATCCCAGCTACTTCTAAGTATGTTGTTATTGTGTGGATAAAAAGCCCACTAGTAATTAGGCTACATATGAAAGTTTAAGTAAAAATCTTGTAAAGTATTAAATATGCTTTGAAAAAAACGCACTTTTAATATAATACAAATCTATGCACAAAAGTCCCAGATAAACACTTTAATACTCAGGATAAGACCATTTTGGTAAATAATGATTAACCATCTTAAACAGACTATACTTTTGAATGCCTCGTAAAGACAGGGTGAGACAAACTTTGGATTCATTCAGTTTGATTACTGCTGATTTAAAGCCCCAGTGTGAGAAACCACAAATAAGATCAGAAGCAGCAGTGAAAGAAAATGTGGAAATTGATGGAAAAGTGGCAACAGTTTGTAACAGACGACTATTTTAAAAAACAAGTTTTGGTCCCATAGCCTCGCTTAAACACACAGGTATAAAGATATACACTGATAATGTATGAGCGCTCTTTGTAAAAGAGAATCTCAGATATGATTCCTCATCATGTTGACTTATTTTGGCTGTGACATGTTGGGTTATTAAGATTCAAAAAACATTCCTCCCACGACGCTCCTCTGAACGACCTCCTTGGTAACCTGCCGGGTCACCGTGCCGCTCGACTCCATGTGCTGCGTGGTCGTCATCATGCCGTCACCTAGAACAAAATAGCATTATTATTAAAGAGTGGTGCAGGAATAATAATAATTACAATAATACATTTGATTTATAAAGCGCTTTCCTGGTGCTCAAAGCGCTTTACAAGAAAGTAAAGGAGAAAAATAACAACAAAAGTAAAAAGTGCTAAGCTAGGTGGAATAAGGGCGAGGGGTTAGTTGATTAGGAGTGGAACGCAAGAGTGAAAAGGTGAGTTTTGAGGGATTGTTTGAATGATGTGAGAGTGAATGAGTCCTAAAACCTGGAAATTAGTCAGCATTTTAACAATTCTGGAAATCGATGTTTTTTTAAAAATGTGACACTGTTGGATTTTTAGAAAATGCGGTTACTAACAAGTGTATAAATGAGACGACTAAACGTCATCAGGCCCAACATTAGCCACCTTTAGCTTAGCGGTGGTGACGTGAAGTCATGTGACCATGCTGTAGTTCCTTTATAGCCCAATATTAGCCTCCATTAGCTTAGCGGTGGTGACGTGAAGTCATGTGACCGTGCTGTAGTTCCTTTATAGCCCAACATTAGCCACCTTTAGCTTAGCGGTGGTGACGTGAAGTCATGTGACCGTGCTGTAGTTCCTTTATAGCCCAACATTAGCCTCCTTTAGCTTAGCGGTGGAGACGTGAAGTCATGTGACCGTGCTGTAGTTCCTTTATAGCCCAACATTAGCCTCCTTTAGCTTAGCGGTGGAGACGTGAAGTCATGTGACCGTGCTGTAGTTCCTTTATAGCCCAACATTAGCCACCTTTAGCTTAGCGGTGGTGACGTGAAGTCATGTGACCGTGCTGTAGTTCCTTTATAGCCCAATATTAGCCTCCATTAGCTTAGCGGTGGTGACGTAAAGTCATGTGACCGTGCTGTAGTTCCTTAATAGCCCAACATTAGCCACCTTTAGCTTAGCGGGGGTGACCTAAAATTAGCTTTTGTACTTCAAAAACCATAAAGTGTTGTCAAAATGTTGAGATTATTCCGATGATCCGAATGGTATGTGTATTATTAAGTGTAAAATATAGGTAACCAATAGTCCTTTTTTTTTCAAACACATGAAAGTTTCAGTGTATAATTAACATACGATTGATACATACAATTTTATTTCAGAGTGTTCATTTGTACCTGAGTAGTAGGGGTCGTTGATCATGGTGTGCGAGACGTTGGTCAGAGAACTGACATCTGTCGGCAACTGGAAAACTTCTCTCCTCGACATCGACTGGCTGTCGTACTGAGACATATCGCCTATAAGGAGACAGGAAGGAAATAAATACTTAGATTACATTAATGCACTAGACAAGTGGTTCCCAACCTCTTTACCCTTAGCTAAGTGACATATTTGATGGATATTTCATAGCATATGCAATGCTTAACAACTGATAAACTACAATAACTGCAGGAAGTTTGTAAAACTAGTGATTTGGATGACATTTTGAGTGGATTGAAACTGAAGTAATGCAATGTGTTTCACCTCCGTCCTGAGACTCTATGGTGATGATGCCCTCCCTCTCGGGTCCGAAGCCCTGTGTGGTTCGAGCCTGGACTTTGAATTTGTACGGGACGTTTTCCGTGAGGTTCGGGACGGTGAGACTCGTCTCAGAGGTGTCTCCGTTGACCTGGAAGGAGCGGATGTCTCCTGGAAGAACAACACAGAACATGTGTTTCAGAACAAAGAGAAATGGGAACCGAACAAATGGAAAAACTAACTGCATAAGTTTGTATTTGTTTCTTAGAATTATTTTTTCATAACTTTATTTATTTTTTTATAATATAGGGAATTCGTTTTTTGACTTTTGGTCCGAGTGTTCCCTTTGTTCTTCAGGGTTTGACTCACCTCCACCGTGCAGCTGCTCGCAGGTCACGATGTATCCCAGGATGTCTCCGTTGGGTTTCCTTGGTTTGTCCCAGCTGAGATGCAGAGAGTCTGGACTCAGAGCCGTGAAGACCAGCGGACCCGGAGCACTCGGAGTACTGAGGGTGAACGGAGAACCTACAGCCAACAAACACACATTTTACTTCTAGTTACTGTATAAAAAAGTGTTGGTATCCGACCTAAAAACCTTGAAAAAAGCATTGAAACTAAAATAAAATGAAACTAACAAATATTATTTTTATAATGTCTGAATGCTTTTTTGAAATGCCTTGTTGTTGAAATGTACTATATAAATAAAGCCGGCTTGCCTAACTCTAAAATATACATGTAGTGATGTTGGCCCCAAAATACAGAAGAGACAAAGTACTGTAGCATAACACAGATTATTTTCTTCTAATTTCACTTTTTCCTCACCATTTGACTTCAAAACTGCATTTAAGTACAGTTCTTCAGTACAGTTCTTCAGTACAGTTCTTCAGTACAGTTCTTCAGTACAGTTCTTCAGTACAGTTCAGTTCTTCAGTACAGTACATCAGTACAGTACTTGTAGTAAATGTACTGTGCAATTACCTGGCATGGGGCACAGTGGGCTCATTGGGTCCACAGCGGACTCGATGGTGATGACTCCCTCCCTCTCAGGTCCCCAGCCCTCCTGACTCTGAGCCTTCACTTTAAACAGGTAGGAGTGGTTGGGAAGCAGATTCTGGATCAGCACCGCGTTCTCCCCCGGGTTCCCAACGCTGATGCGATTCACCTCACCTGCAGGGGAGGAAACAGAAATCAGCTGATCCACTCAAGAATGGAAGTAGTGGTCACATACAGAGCATCAACTAGTTCCTGAACAGTGTCCTTCACATGCTGATATACAAGAGAGGGAAACCATACTTTTTGTTCAGCATTATTGTACCTCCACTGAGCAGCTGGTAGAGAACGCAGTATCCCATGATGTCCTTCTCACAGTGAGGCTCCTGCCAGCTGACTTTCAGGGCCGTCGGGCCGAGAGCCGAAAACACGAGTCGGCTGGGAGTGTCTGGGACTCCTGGAGAGACACGAGCGTCTGAAGAGAGACAAACACACACCTCACTGAATACCAGAGAGGGCAAGAGTACACACATCCTTTACTCAAGTAGAAGTACACACATCCTTTACTCAAGTAGAAGTACAGATACTCGTGTTTAAAAATACTCTGGTGAAAGTAGAAGTACTGACTAAACTTCTTTACTCAAGTCAAAGTAAAGAGGCTTTGAAGTGTACTTCAGTAAAAAGTACCCATAGCTAGCAGCTGCTTTAAAGAGTACCTGACCTCCCTTTATATCAATAGAACAATAATGTCATTGTTAGCTAATGAATGTTTCCATGCTGAACAACGGCAACATGACAACGTTTCCATTGGTCCCTCTTCTTTAGAGAAGACCAGGAAATGATGGATACACGGATCGTGTTCAAATCAATAGGCACGCAATGACTCTAAAGAATAATGATCACGCACCAAACACACATTCAGACTAAAGGAACCAGCTGTTTGGGAAATGAGAGAAGTAGAAAGTACAGGTATTTGAGTTCAACATGTAAGAAGTAGAAAGTACAGGTATTTGAGTTCAACATGTGAGAAGTAGAAAGTACAGGTATTTGAGTTCAACATGTAAGAAGTAGAAAGTACAGGTATTTGTGTTCAACATGTAAGAAGAAAGTACAGGTATTTGAGTTCAACATGTAAGAAGTAAAAAGTACAGGTATTAGTGTTCAACATGTAAGAAGTAGAAAGTACAGGTATTTGAGTTCAACATGTAAGAAGTAGAAAGTACAGGTATTTGAGTTCAACATGTAAGAAGTAGAAAGTACAGGTATTAGTGTTCAACATGTAAGAAGTAGAAAGTACAGGTATTTGAGTTCAACATGTAAGAAGTAGAAAGTACAGGTATTAGTGTTCAACATGTAAGAAGTAGAAAGTACAGGTATTTGAGTTCAACATGTAAGAAGTAGAAAGTACAGGTATTTGAGTTCAACATGTAAGAAGTAGAAAGTACAGGTATTAGTGTTCAACATGTAAGAAGTAGAAAGTACAGGTATTTGAGTTCAACATGTAAGAAGTAGAAAGTACAGGTATTTGAGTTCAACATGTAAGAAGTAGAAAGTACAGGTATTTGAGTTCAACATGTAAGAAGTAGAAAGTACAGGTATTTGAGTTCAACATGTAAGAAGTAGAAAGTACAGGTATTTGTGTTCAACATGTAAGAAGAAGAAATTACAGGTATTTGGGTTCAACATGTAAGAAGTGGAAAGTACAGGTATTTGTGTTCAACATGTAAGAAGAAAGTACAGGTATTAGTGTTCAACATGTAAGAAGTAGAAAGTACAGGTATTTGAGTTCAACATGTAAGAAGTAGAAAGTACAGGTATTTGTGTTCAACATGTGAGAAGTAGAAAGTACAGGTATTTGTGTTCAACATGTAAGAAGAAAGTACAGGTATTAGTGTTCAACATGTAAGAAGTAGAAAGTACAGGTATTTGAGTTCAACATGTAAGAAGCAGAAAGTACAGGTATTTGTGTTCAAAATGTAAGAAGTAGAAAGTACAGGTATTTGAGTTCAACATGTAAGAAGTAGAAAGTACAGGTATTTGTGTTCAACATGTAAGAAGAAGAAAGTACATGTAAGTTGTTGTGAGTTCAACATGTAAGAAGTAGAACGTACAGGTATTTGTGTTCAACAAGTAAGAAGTAGAAAGTACAGGTATTTGAGTTCAACATGTAAGAAGTAGAAAGTACAGGTATTTGAGTTCAACATGTAAGAAGTAGAAAGTACAGGTATTTGAGTTCAACATGTAATAAGTAGAAAGTACAGGTATTTGAGTTCAACATGTAAGAAGTAGAAAGTACAGGTATTTGTGTTCAACATGTAAGAAGAAGAAAGTACAGGTATTTGTGTTCAACATGTAAGAAGAAAGTACAGGTATTAGTGTTCAACATGTAAGAAGTAGAAAGTACAGGTATTTGAGTTCAACATGTAAGAAGTAGAAAGTACAGGTATTTGAGTTCAACATGTAAGAAGTAGAAAGTACAGGTATTTGAGTTCAACATGTAAGAAGTAGAAAGTACAGGTATTTGTGTTCAACATGTAAGAAGAAGAAATTACAGGTATTTGGGTTCAACATGTAAGAAGTGGAAAGTACAGGTATTTGTGTTCAACATGTAAGAAGAAAGTACAGGTATTAGTGTTCAACATGTAAGAAGTAGAAAGTACAGGTATTTGAGTTCAACATGTAAGAAGTAGAAAGTACAGGTATTTGTGTTCAACATGTGAGAAGTAGAAAGTACAGGTATTTGTGTTCAACATGTAAGAAGAAAGTACAGGTATTAGTGTTCAACATGTAAGAAGTAGAAAGTACAGGTATTTGAGTTCAACATGTAAGAAGTAGAAAGTACAGGTATTTGGGTTCAACATGTGAGAAGTAGAAAGTACAGGTATTTGAGTTCAACATGTAAGAAGTAGAAAGTACAGGTATTTGGGTTCAACATGTGAGAAGTAGAAAGTACAGGTATTTGTGTTCAAAATGTAAGAAGTAGAAAGTACAGGTATTTGAGTTCAACATGTAAGAAGCAGAAAGTACAGGTATTTGAGTTCAACATGTAAGAAGTAGAAAGTACAGGTATTAGGGTTCAACATGTGAGAAGTAGAAAGTACAGGTATTTGAGTTCAACATGTAAGAAGTAGAAAGTACAGGTATTAGGGTTCAACATGTGAGAAGTAGAAAGTACAGGTATTAGGGTTCAACATGTGAGAAGTAGAAAGTAAGAACTCATCAGAAAAATAAGTAGTGGAGTACTGATAGTAGAAACATGTACTTACTACTTCCCACCTCTGATGATGTGATTGTTGAATGTTTGGTCTGGATGTTTTAAAGTGCTTTCTATTGTATTGTATAAAAATAAAATGTGTGTTTCGTGGTAAGACCTTTAAAGAGGAGATCAGAAAGACATAGGTAAATTGATTTCTTATTTCGGTGTTGGACCCTGAAGGCAGCATCTCCCTGGTTCAATGGGATCAATTCCTCTATTGACTCTATGAAGACGATAGCAGAGCATTTCACACCCATGCGTTGCAGACTCACCCTGCAGCACCCTGTCCAGACTATAAAGCGCTTCGTTGACGTCTGAAGACCCGGTCCGAGCTCTGGAGCCCTGAGAGAGGCTGTAGCTGAACTGAGAGCTGCTCTGCGACGCATTGTAGCCGAAACCACCTGATGGCCCATTGAGCAGAGGAGGAAGCCAAGGAAGAAGATGGAGGGAGCAAGGTAGAAGGAGGTAAAGATGGAATACAAAGGGAGGGAGAAACAGCGATAGTCAGCATAGCTCCTGCAAACAAATCAGCAGCCAACAGCCCCAAACCTGCTAACACATGTCCAACCTAATCAAGCGCTTTGCAAACCATCCCCACCGTCTTTTATTTTAAAATGTACTGTTCTGTTTCTGGTTATTTCCCATATTGCAGTAAGCATTTCCCGTGATGTTCATCCTTCCTTCGTAGCCCTTGAGAAGGCTTGACCTTTTCACTTTTCTGGCCTCACTGGATTCCACTTCTCAAGCAAGATAAGCACTGCTCACCGTACCAAAGCAACACCTCGTGCTCCACAGATGTAATGTATGGAAGTGTTTATCCTGCTTGATAACTGAGAGGTGGAGTTCAGCGAGGCCAGAGTGTGTCCTTTGGAATAAAAGTCTAAAAAGACGTACCTAGATCTGGGAACTTTCCGGACAAGTCTCCAATCACGATGGAGTCTCGGATGTTTTCCTCGGTGTAGGCCCGGTGCTCCGAGTGCTTCCTCATGATGACTTCTGAAGTGTGGACTCCTCCTCCTCCTACACTGTACCCTCCTCCTCCAACTCCTAATCCTCCTAGACTTCCTCCTCCTCCTCCTACACTGTACCCTCCTCCTCCTCCTCCTCCTACATTGTACCCTCCTCCTCCAACTCCTAATCCTCCTAGACTTCCTCCTCCTCCTCCTACACTGTACCCTCCTCCTCCTCCTCCTCCTCCTCCTCCTCCTCCTCCTCCTCCTCCTCCTCCTCCAACACTTAGACCTCCTAGACTTCCTCCTCCTCCTCCAACTCCGTACGTCATGTCAGTCCTACGAGTGCCTCCTACAAGAGAAAGAATAAAGAAAAACTGGAATAAATGCATGAACTTGCTGCAGAAGTGTTGGTGATTCACATGTTTAAGAGACATGGTGTTGTTTCATTAGATGGGGGTCTTGGGTTCATGCTAATATATGTTGTGCACATGCTTATGGACAACTTTATGACCAGGTTTTGTTCTATTTAAGTCAACGGAAATGTACAAATAATATGTTTTAAAGTTACTGAAGCGATTGGTTTTTTTCAGAATTAGATTTTTGTCTTTCAGAATTTTACTTTTTTAAACTGTAGTTTTTACAAGTTTAAAAGCCCTGAGTCTGTTTTTCAGGTCTCAGGCTCCAAAATGTCATTCCCAGAACAAAGGACCATATCTTCTAAAAGGGTTACATTAATAATCTTGTTTCTCAAAGTAACGATGAACCTGAGAGCTGGATGTAGAAGAGTCAGAATCAATATAGATGTTTTTATTTTAAAGTAAATTCAGATTGAACATTGTAAAAAACTGTAAATGATTGTGTCCGTCCAAAAGATATGTTGTACTGATAGTGAAAACTAACTTTGGATGATGGGTTAGTAGACTAAAAGCTTTAGCAATCCAAAGTACAACATATAATAAGTACCCTGTATCAAGATTGATACAAAACAAGAGATATTTGACCTTTTTAGAGAGATTTAGAAAATAAACCTCTTCTGGGGTCATTTGGGTGGATTTTCCATATCTCTGGCCCCCCTTGTTCGATTTTGACATGTGACATCTCTTCCTGACCGTTAGAGCCAATAGAATCCAAGAGAAATCGTCCCGCACACACTCATGTAAAAAAAGGTTGCGTCTCTGCGCATGCTAGCTTTCAGCAGACGGGCTCAGAACATTTCAAAGGGGACGCAGTCACATTGGATTAACCTATGGATTAACTACAGCATCGTTTTAATGCCATTGAAGACCAGTTTAGACCAGACAAAGACGAAGGTAAACCATGTTAGCGTTGTGGGCTACCTAGCGCCACTTGTTTTGATGTACGTTTTTGTTAATAACGTCGCGAGTTTGAGGTGGGCACCGTTAGATTCGGTGTCTCCTTGCGATCATAAACGATGTGTTGGATGTGCACCTAGGATAAGTCATAAGGGAGCTAGGAGTGATTATCGGTGCAGTAATAGGTTAGCATATTTCGCTCAGGGGTCATTTAGATGCTTCTTATGAGACTTGTGTTTTGTTTTGGTAAAAGTGGTTTGTATCGTCAGTTAGCTGAGATTATTCCCGTTAATCTGGTATAACACATTAATAGGTTCTTAAATATTGACACAGTGTCGTGAAAGAAAGAAAAGAAGTACCCGCCGGCGAGGACCTTGGGGCTTAACAGGTTAATAATAATGTTGGTACCTGAGCTGCTCATGTAGGTGGTGGATGTTTCTGTGGTGAAGGAGCTGCCCCCCCCTCCTCTGTAGTTGGTGCTCAGAGTTGATCTCGGAGAGGAAGAAGTCGACAGATTTCGAGGTGCTGAACCTCCCGGGAACTGGAAGCTTGAATCCCATTTTCCATTTATGTTGTAATCTGTGGACATAGTGAAGATGATATATAGCACATATATCATATATAGCATGATATATAGCACGTTTAGCGGTTAGCATTGGATCAACACATCAAGCACCGAAAAACCAGGCCAGATCTGAAGAGGAAGCAGCAGCAGACTCCAGTCCTATGGGAGTTACACAAACTATGATGTACTACAAAATAACAAATATTCTGTGTAGCATTTTACGCTAGATTTTAGGCTATATTAGTCTAATGTTGTGCAATGACGGTTCAAACCATATCGTGTGTGGTTGATAATAAACATACATTGTTTATATAGCACTTATTCAAATGAGAAACTACAGAACTACAGCCGTTGCTTTACTCAGGAATACTTGATTTCAGCTTGACCTAAAACTAGATCAGTTTTTTGAAGCTCTTACCCTCCAAATGAAGACAAAGACCAACAGGTTGAGTTGCATTATTTCTATGAGAATAATAAAACAAACTGTATAACGCCTTTTAACTTTGACATCAGATGCACTCATTCTGTCTTACAAGAACCCTAGATTTATAATATTTAAGTCGATTATTTAGCATTTTCCTTTTTTGTAGTTTTAAAGTTTTTTGTCTGTAGTCTGTGACATCCACATGTCTTCATCTACGAATCTAAAGTGTTGCTGCTTTTACTTTTCAATGTGGAAAACTGATGTGTTGAACCTGCTAAATGCTAACAAGGATATTTCATAAGGTGCTTTGCATCAGAACATAAAATACAAACAAGAAAAAACACGTAACAGCTGCGAGGAGAAGGTGTCGTCACTGAAACTGCCCTGCAGAAACGAGACTGTATTTAATTCAGAAGCCAATATTTCCTTTCAGCCGCGCAGTAACTTAGCCTTTTCACACACACACACACACACACACACACACACACACACACACACACACACACACACACACATCAAGCTGCCTCCAGATCGCCACCTCAGGACAGACAGAAAAGCCTGCCCCCGATCATCAACTGGAGGTGGGGCAGTTGATGCCAGAGCTCCTCTCTGGGGACTGAAGCCCGAAATGAATCAGCCACATGTGGACATGTCTGATCCCGCTGGCTGCCGCTCGTGCATTAGAGCTGCCATGCTGTTTCTCTGTCTGCGGCCTGAGGGTCTTCACCTGGACGCGGTGTTTTGGCGTAGTTTTGGCGGGGGGCCTCGCTGTCGGAGCTGGCCTCGGTGTCGGTGCTGAGCCGGAAGACGTCCACTCGCCTTTTCCACGACACCTTACGCAGGTCCAGGTTTGACCCGACCAACTTCACATGGTTCCAGCCTTGTGTTCGGGGTCAGAGAGGGAAGCAAGCAGGCGGAGGATAGATTGGAGGCGAGGAAGAGTCAACGCGTGGCTTTAGTGTAACATTAGTTTACTAAAAGAAGAGCTGTCAAACTATGAAATGGGATAATATGATGAAGGAATTGTTTATTGTTGCTGTCGGGCGGAAAACTTTTCACATTTAGTATTTTTTTCTTTTTTATAATCAGTTGTGTTTGTAGTATAACACGTCAATGTTTTTATAATTACTCTCACTGCCTGAACACAGGTCTACACTGCAAGTCTTACCATAGGCTGTTAAATAATAATTCAAATGTAAATGATGAGATCCATCTATTTGGTGACAGCTAGATGGATAGCTAAGGTAAGCTAGCTAACTAGGTAGATAGATAGCGAACGTTTGCTAGCTTACTATCACATTGACTGAACTGAGTTTGGTCAGTAAGTTAGCCACTCATTTGGAGATAGCTAGATGGGTAGCTAACATTTGCTAGCTAGCTTGTTCGATGGGAAGGTATGGTAGCATGCTAGCAAACTATGTAGCTAGCAAACGTTAGCTAAATAGCTAACATTCGCTAGCTAAATAGCTAATGTTTGCTAGCTAATCAGCACACTGACAGGTTAACTGAGTTGGACTCTGGTTAGTGTTTCTAAACGTCAGCACTGTGGACCTCAGTCTTCTGTCAGTGAGAGTTATTATAAAGTGTCCTCATGAGCTTTAGTTCGTTCGGCTCATATTTCTTTTTTCTTTTTCGTAGCTCCTCATAGCAGAGCATCTTCACCACAGCACTCAACAGAGTTATTAAATATACCCAGTCTCACGGCATTTCGTGTTATAGTCACGAAATTAATTTAATCTATTGATTCGTGTTCACCCACACAATTTCCCCCTTTTAGTCGTGTCACACATTTAAAACATGTATTTCTATTGGTAGTGTGTTTCGTGCCTGCGTCTTTTTGTCCGGTGTTCGGGGCATAGAGGTTCGGGGGCCGTCTCTTACCAATGACGTCACGCATTGTACGCATTGTGATTGGCTGTACGGTAATTTACCCAGGGGTGCTCGGGGGCAAATCACATCTACAGATCATGACGAACCGAATTGAAGTATTCCTATACTCCTAGCGTGTGAAAATGTTTGTGAAAAACATAAAAAACGGAGCAGTGGCTGGAGCCAGTGGCTGTACGCCAGTGGCTGTAGGCCAGTGGCTGGAGCCAGTGGCTGTAGGCCAGTGGCTGTACGGCAACTCAAGAGGGCCATCATACACGGCCAAATTCCGAACATTTAAATATAGCCTACACTTCATTCTTTACTTTGTCCGTTATTATATGTAGAAGATATTACTTTTTTCTCCGTGATGTTGTTTCCAAAGCAACAACTTCAAACAGGAAGTTAACCTAAATTACATTTACATTTCCTTTTTCCGTTTCACAGAACACAAATTGGATTATTTACATAACTATGTTTACACTGTCGATTGTTATGTTTGGGGGACACACGACACATCAAATCACATCTACAGATCAAGACGAAGCGAATGAAAGTACTCCCATACTCCTAGCGTGTGAAAACGTTTGTGAATAACGTGTGCAAAGTCTCCGAAAACGGACCAGTGGCTGCGATGCTAGTTTTGCGGCTAGCGGTTAGCATTTTCAATGGAAATATACATCGAAACATCATGTTTCAGTAAAAAGAAGGCCCCACTGATCTTTGACGTCATTACGTCGTGACGTCACTGGTAAGAGACGGACCCCGAACACATATGGTACCCCGAACACATATGGTACCCCGAACACATATGGTACCCCGAACACATATGGTACCCCGAACACATATGGTACCCACACCGGTCGGGTCTTGGAAGACCGGAAGCTGTGGGGTTCATAAAAACTTGTTCTTACTCAATATCAAGCCACGATTATTGTTTTTATTTTAAATTGTTAATGTCGGACCTTTTGCCGTCTATGAGAAAAATAAATGTCTCAGAGCCTCAAAATACTGAAATCTGTATTTTTAAAATCTGTTTTTCCTTCTAATTTGTTATTATTTACATTGCTTTTTAAATCGTTCTGTGTGACACGGAAGAAAAGGGGGAAATCATGTTGGTGAACACGAATCAATAGATTAATGTCGTGACTATAACACGAAATGCCGTGAGACTGGGTTGAATCACTGACAGGTTAACTGAGTTGTTCACTGGTTAACTTGTTGTCTGTTTAGTCTCTCACAGAGGATGCTGTAAAGCCATCACCTCACAGTAGCTGAGAATGATCTTGAATACAAGTCATTTTTTAAAAGCTGTTAAACAGGAAGAGCTAACAAAAGGATACCAAATTCACAACATCCTGTTCAATTACTTTAAAAGGTTGTATTCATTTCTTTATTTCCTTAACAGAAAGTTGTGGGCTCTCTTCAGGTTTTCCGCCTGACAGCGACGATATATATGTGGTTTTCTTCTCTTGGAGACGAGGAGCAACATCAGCATTAACTCCCAGAGAAATAAAACAAAGTCTGCAGAAAGAAGAAGAGCGGCAGCAGATCGAAACGAGGAGAGGCCTTACGCTTTGTAATCGTAAAGCACTAGTATTGCAGATATCTGGGGATGTATTGGAAGCACATTTCGTGAGGCGTTGCCAGCCAGAAAGAAGTCATAAATCTTCCTCAAGCCCCTCTGGTGACATTAGTAGTAGAAAAACGGAGAATTGAGAAGTTTTTTGACATTTTCCCCTTCTGACAGAGCACATAAAAGACGTGACAACGGCAACAAAGACGGTGATAAATCCAGAATAATTGGATCCACATTACAGCGAGAGCTCACGGGTCTGGCAGTCACATCCATCTTTCCAAAAAGCATCAGAAGGAAGCAGTAGCCGGGTTAGTTTGACTGTCAGCTCCTTTGATTACCCACCATCTCCGGAGACGCTGGGAGTCTTGGATCCCGCAGGAGACTTCATCACCTCGCTGCTGTACATCAGGTAGCTGTCGTACTCGTCTCCAGCCTCAGCGTCGATGATGGGGATATCTGGGATGATGGGAACTATCGGGACAGGAGGAGAAGGAGGTACAGATATTGGCAGGGAACGTATAATATTTCAACTGGGTGTGATCACGACTAGTTGTAAGAAATCAACATTTTTTGAAGGCCTAGGAATAATTGATTGATTTTATTTGAGGAGAATATAGCAGAAGAGATCTTCGAGCTTTGATCAATTAATGTAGAGAGACATATTGCACACTTTTTAAATGTGTTATCCGTTATTTGGCTTTTTCTAATCATTGCTTTTAATAACAGCTCGTTTTATTTCCAATCTCAAACTGTTCTAATGTTTTCTTAACGTCTAAACTTGATGACACTTTAAAATGGCTTGGTGTCTTAATGGTGATTTGCCTTGTCTTACCAGGGTGCAAATATACAAATCTGTGTTTGCTTATGGACTACACTAAATGTTTTGCAGTGATGCAAGTTTAATACTCAAATCAAAGACACACATCCCACCTTCACAGCTCACTTAGAAACATGGTTCACTGAGAACTACACCTGCACACACGAGTCTGTGTCGAGTGTTACATGTTGTGATCATGGACGTTGCCCCTCGTGTCTGTGATGTGATTGTGATGTGCTCTACGTGACATGTACTGTATGTAGTAACATGTGTTTATTGTTCTCTCTTATCCTCACACCGGTATCTACTTGTCTTTCCTTTATTTTATATTTTCTTATTACATTTCATTTAGCTGACGCTTTTATCCAAAGCGACTTACAGGGACATTCTCCCTGGAGTAACTAAGGACTAAGTGCCTTACTCAAGGGCACACTAGTGGTGGTGTTCCTGGCGGGATTTGAACTCACAACCTTCCGATCTTCAGCCCACCTCACTCTCCATTAGACCACCACTATCCCACTCAGACAGACAGACACACACACATAGACAGACAGACAGACAGACAGACACACACACACACACACACACACACACACACACCACACACACACACACACACACACACACACACACACACACAGACAGACACACACTCAGACACACACACACACATACACACAGACAGACAGACACACACACATACCATGTATACATCACCTCACTCTCCATTAGACCACCACTACCCCACTCAGACAGACAGACACACACACTCAGACACACACACTCAGACACACACACACACACACACACACACACACACACAGACAGACACACGTATACATCACCTCACTCTCCATTAGACCACCACTATCCCACTCAGACAGACAGACACACACACTCAGACACACACACTCAGACACACACACACACACACACACACACACACACACTCAGACACACACAACACACACACATACACACAGACAGACAGACACACACACATACCATGTATACATCACCTCACTCTCCATTAGACCACCACTATCCCACTAACTATATTCTTATAACTAATGCTGTTGATATATTGTAATTGTAAGGGTGTCTGTTACCATCTGGCCAACAGCTGGGAATTAGCCATGTCGGCTAAAGCTGCACCATTTACTGTTTTTGTGACAGTTCATCAATGGGGACACGACACGATCAATAAATAAACTAAACTAAATATTTCACAGAGAATTAATTGCATTTAATAAAACGACTAATTGTCTTATTCATGTTTGTTGGTTTCTAGGATTTCCAATTCCAAATCCGACTTCACTTTTATCCTCAGGGCAATTTGTATGTCCTTCTATTTCTTGCTTTAGTCTCCTATTTGTGTTGACTTACTTAGTTTTATCCTCAGGGCAATTTGTATGTCCTCCTATTTCACTTATATTACTTGCCCCAATAAACATTCATCTGTTTGTCATCTTGCAATCTACTTATTTATATAAATAGTTATCGACGCATTAAACCGTATTTAATTTGCTCTTAATGTACATTATTTAATTTCATATTCTGTTGACATCTATATAGACTTCTTCTTCTATTTTATTATATGTTGCATTGTTGGAGGAGCTCAGGTCAGAAGAGCTTTTGAGCACATGATGATAAAACCTTTGAATTTGGCCCCGTACTTACTGGACAGAGGTCTTGCGGGCTGCGAGGCCAGGTTGATGGTGGCGTCTCTGAATGGACCCCAGCCCATGCTGTTCATGGCCCGGACTTTGTACTGGTAGGTCTGGGCGCGCTGCAGGTTCTCGATCAGCAGCATGCGCTTCTTCGGGTTGTCAATCTTTATCTTCTTAGCGGCGCCCTCTGGCTCTGTGAGGAGAGAGTATTGGTTTAAAGGTCTCCTGTTATACTGTATTTAGGCATACTATAGGTCTCAGATATATACAAAACAGATCACCCATTCTAGCCTCATATCCCTCTATTTCAGCCCTGTTAGACAAGTGCTGATTCTGGGTCTCTAGCTTTAAAAAAAAATGCTAAATGCTGCCGTGATGAAAGTCCACATCCTGTTCCAAACCACATCAAGGATCCTCTCTGAAACAGGAAGGAGCTCAAACTCTCTCTCTCTCAGGTTTACCACAAGGTGACTTCCTTTTGACTTCCTGCTTCTTCACACACTCTCCAGCACAGGTTAGCTCTGAGTGTTAGCATGCTAATGTGAACACAGACCATATCCCTTCCAGAACACGTCTCATTGTTTCTGACAGCAACGTTTCTGATTGGCCCGTGGGGTTAAAGCCCGCCCACATTTTAGTAATGTGGTCATGACGCAGCAAATCTGGATCAGCTCCGTTGGTCCCCGTTTTTAGAGATGAGGGTACGGAGGAGAAGAGAGAGGGGTTATATTCTGACACTTTGAGAGTCTCCTGACACACCGGGGACACACCGGGGACACACGGGGACACACAGGGGACACATGGTGATGTAGAGAAGATATCAGGAAGTACATTTTGCTTGATAGGAGACCCGTTAAATATGAAAATGACACGATGCTAATATATAGATAAACTCTTGAGGTTTGGTTCTTACTCGTGTCCTCGCCGATGGGGGTGTAGATGACTTCGTACGCCGTGATGTTCCCGTTGGTTTCGGCAGGTTCACCCCAGCTGACCTGAGTGACCGTCGGGCTGATCACGTTGAAGGCCAGACGTCCAGGTTCACCGGGAACTGAAGAAGAAACAACACAGGAAACGTTTTTATGGTCAAACTAAGGTAAGGTAAGTTTATTTATAGAGCACATTTTCAGCTAGACATGGCATTTTACTAGTCCTTAATGTGTAATGAATCAAATAAATTAGTGTTCAAATGTTGATGTTTTTAAGAATAACTGGTTCAACCCAATCCAGAAGATAAAATCACATAAAAAAATCCATTGATTCTCTACACGATATCATCATTTTGATAATATTTTCGTCTGGTATCCTCTTATAAACACCAGTGTAGTAAATTCTGAGTAGTTACCGTCCTCCAGTGTTTGACAGGGCACCATGTCTGTATCGTATCCGTCTCCCATGGAGTTGTACGCGCAGACCCTCGTCTCGTAGTCGCAGTACGGGTACAGGTTGGTCAGCTCAGCCTGAGGCGTCTTCACATCCATCACCTTGGCGTTTTCCTCCGGGTCGCCATAGATCCAGTACTTTACCTGAAGCATACAAGGTACACACTTTACTCAAGTAGAAGTACAGATACTCGTGTTTTAAAATACTCTGGTGAAAGTAGAAGTACTGACTAAACTTCTTTACTCAAGTCAAAGTAAAGAGGCTTTGAAGTGTACTTCAGTAAAAAGTACCCATAACTAGCAGCTGTTTTAAAGAGTACCTGACCTCCCTTTATATCAATAGAACAATAATGTAGAATAAGAAGTAGAAAGTACAGGTATTTGAGTTCAACATGTAAGAAGTAGAAAGTACAGGTATTTGAGTTCAACGTGTAAGAAGTAGAAAGTACAGGTATTTGAGTTCATCATGTAAGAAGTAGAAAGTACAGGTATTTGTGTTCAACATGTAAGAAGTAGAAAGTACAGGTATTTGGGTTCAACATGTAAGAAGTAGAAAGTACAGGTATTTGAGTTCAACATGTAAGAAGTAGAAAGTACAGGTATTTGAGTTCATCATGTAAGAAGTAGAAAGTACAGGTATTTGGGTTCAACATGTAAGAAGTAGAAAGTACAGGTATTTGAGTTCAACATGTAAGAAGTAGAAAGTACAGGTATTTGGGTTCAACATGTGAGAAGTAGAAAGTACAGGTATTTGAGTTCAACATGTAAGAAGTAGAAAGTACAGGTATTTGGGTTCAACATGTAAGAAGTAGAAAGTACAGGTATTTGAGTTCAACATGTAAGAAGTAGAAAGTACAGGTATTTGAGTTCAACATGTAAGAAGTAGAAAGTACAGGTATTTGAGTTCAACATGTAAGAAGTAGAAAGTACAGGTATTTGGGTTCAACATGTAAGAAGTAGAAAGTACAGGTATTTGAGTTCAACATGTAAGAAGTAGAAAGTACAGGTATTTGAGTTCAACATGTAAGAAGTAGAAAGTACAGGTATTTGAGTTCAACATGTAAGAAGTAGAAAGTACAGGTATTTGGGTTCAACATGTGAGAAGTAGAAAGTACAGGTATGTGTGTTCAACATGTAAGAAGTAGAAAGTACAGGTATTTGAGTTCAACATGTAAGAAGTAGAAAGTACAGGTATTTGAGTTCAACATGTAAGAAGTAGAAAGTACAGGTATTTGAGTTCAACATGTAAGAAGTAGAAAGTACAGGTATTTGTGTTCAACATGTAAGAAGTAGAAAGTACAGGTATTTGAGTTCAACATGTAAGAAGTAGAAAGTACAGGTATTTGAGTTCAACATGTAAGAAGTAGAAAGTACAGGTATTTGAGTTCAACATGTAAGAAGTAGAAAGTACAGGTATTTGAGTTCCACATGTAAGAAGTAGAAAGTACAGGTATTTGAGTTCAACATGTAAGAAGTCAAAGTAAAAATAAGTAGTGGAGTAAAGTACTGATACCAGAACAATGTACTTAAGTACAGTAACGGAGTATTTGTACTCCATACTTCCCCCCTCTGATGGGACGTACCTTGTACCCCTGGGGGTTCCCAGGCGGAGGGTCCCAGTTGAGGCGGATGTTTCGGGGTCCGGTTGCTTTGGCCTTGAGGTTTTCGGGGGGGAGAATATGGCCGCCGGGGGAAGTGGCTGTTTGGTGTTTGCTGCTCTTCTGCTGCATCTGGGCAAACTCTGGAGATCTGGGACCTGCTGGGAGGGGAAGGCAGACAATCCGGTCCTTCTGCTTTAGATTGTCCCTTTCTCTTATCAAATCAAATATAAATATGAACCCGCTCTCATCCAGATATTTTTTCCCTTTCTTACAATGGACATAAATGTATAAAATAATCAGTGTGTCTATGATTTGAATCTGTAACCTCCTAATGGTGAGCTACCTCTTTGGGTTTCATAAGTGGCTCTGATACATAGCCATACCAGCATGAAGGGCGTTCTTCATAATGACCGCCTCGCTGCTCATCGCCCGCTTATCACACGGCCACATTCTCAACAAAGTAACGACATGACTCCCAATATTAATTGAAATGCTTTTATGGATTTGGAAAATGATTTTATTGATTTAAAAAAATAGTTGTATGTATTGATTTAAATTGACGTGCATCCGCTAAGAAAAATAGTCCGTTGTTACCGTTTGAACTAACGTAGCAACGGCAGGAACTGCTTCCATAGCGGACCTCTTTGATTACAGATTTGAAAACATCGCTGCTTGCTTTAAAAGTAGCACAATTCATGATGTCAGACCATGGGAAGTATCTAGATAACCCTGCCCTGATGCCAAAGGAACTGGCAACTGAATATGTGTCGCCATTTGATGTCTATGTCTGGACCGCTGCGTAACAAGGAGGGTTTCTGCCGCGTTACTTCTCCGGTGCTTTCTTGTCGCTCGTCTCGTCAGTTCGAAAAGCGGTTTGCTTTTCAGCCAAACTGTAAACAGTTAAATCGACCGACCTTCTTTCTGCAGATGTGAGCGTCCTTAACAACGGTCAATAAATCCATGACAGCGGTCTGTACTACTGGATTAACAACGTGTTCTGAATTGACCAATCAGAATCGAGTATTCAACTAAGCCATGTAATACATTTAGAAAGCTGTGTCACTAGTGTAGCTGCGCAGTGACTGATGCACATTAGTTTCACAGTACTTTATGACTCTGACCAAAAATGCTCCTCAGAACTGTTACAGGACGTTTTTAATCTTTAATATTTGTGTATGCATGCTTCGTAACATTAAGCTGTCTTTGGCTCTTCTTCTGCTGTAACAACGTCCCCTCTGTGGGACTAATAAAGGTATTCTGAATGATCACTGCTGGCATCTCCTCTTTCTTACCTGCATCGATGACGTTGATCAGCGTGGTCTTCCTCTCTCCGACGGTGGCGTTGCTGCTCGGGTCGAACAGCTCCAGCTGGATAGTTTCGGGCGTCACAGGGCCGGGTTTGGACTTCGGGTCGATCACGATGTCCTTCTCCGTCTCTCCGGGGCTGAACTTCAGGAAGCCGGAGAGGTCGAGGCGCTGAGACTTCTTGGTTCTCCACTTCACCGTCGCCGGGCTGTTTGGGTTTCGAGTGCGGACCACGGGGACGGAGTAGGTCGGGTCAGAGGTGGTGAAGTTCTGGGTTCCCTTTTTGAACATCATCACACTGGGCTCTGGATAGAACGAGAAGGGGAAATAGTTTAACATGTTGATGTAGAAGAGACATGGAGAAGAGGGGACACATGTTGATGTAGAAGAGACATGAAGAAGAGGGGACACATGTTGATGTAGAAGAGACATGAAGAAGAGGGGACACATGTTGATGTAGAAGAGACATGAAGAAGAGGGGACACATGTTGATGTGGAAGAGACATGAAGAAGAGGGGACACATGTTGATGTGGAAGAGACATGAAGAAGAGGGGACACAGGTTGATGTAGAAGAGACATGAAGAAGAGGGGACACATGTTGATGTAGAAGAGACATGGAGAAGAGGGGACACATGTTGATGTAGAAGAGACATGAAGAAGAGGGGACACATGTTGATGTGGAAGAGACATGAAGAAGAGGGGACACATGTTGATGTAGAAGAGACATGAAGAAGAGGGGACACATGTTGATGTAGAAGAGACATGAAGAAGAGGGGACACATGTTGATGTGGAAGAGACATGAAGAAGAGGGGACACAGGTTGATGTAGAAGAGACATGAAGAAGAGGGGACACATGTTGATGTAGAAGAGACATGGAGAAGAGGGGACACATGTTGATGTGGAAGAGACATGAAGAAGAGGGGACACATGTTGATGTAGAAGAGACATGAAGAAGAGGGGACACATGTTGATGTAGAAGAGACATGAAGAAGAGGGGACACATGTTGATGTAGAAGAGACATGAAGAAGAGGGGACACATGTTGATGTAGAAGAGACATGAAGAAGAGGGGACACATGTTGATGTAGAAGAGACATGAAGAAGAGGGGACACATGTTGATGTAGAAGAGACATGAAGAAGAGGGGACACATGTTGATGTAGAAGAGACATGAAGAAGAGGGGACACATGTTGATGTGGAAGAGACATGAAGAAGAGGGGACACAGGTTGATGTAGAAGAGACATGAAGAAGAGGGGACACATGTTGATGTAGAAGAGACATGGAGAAGAGGGGACACATGTTGATGTGGAAGAGACATGAAGAAGAGGGGACACATGTTGATGTAGAAGAGACATGAAGAAGAGGGGACACATGTTGATGTAGAAGAGACATGAAGAAGAGGGGACACATGTTGATGTAGAAGAGACATGAAGAAGAGGGGACACATGTTGATGTAGAAGAGACATGAAGAAGAGGGGACACATGTTGATGTAGAAGAGACATGAAGAAGAGGGGACACATGTTGATGTAGAAGAGACATGAAGAAGAGGGGACACATGTTGATGTGGAAGAGACATGAAGAAGAGGGGGACACAGGTTGATGTAGAAGAGACATGAAGAAGAGGGGACACATGTTGATGTAGAAGAGACATGGAGAAGAGGGGACACATGTTGATGTGGAAGAGACATGAAGAAGAGGGGACACATGTTGATGTAGAAGAGACATGAAGAAGTGGATTTTGCATAATAGGTCCCCTCTAGTTCACCTGGCAGGTCTGTGATGGTGACGGTGGTTCTCGGGTAGCGTCCCAGTTTGGCTCCCTGTCTCGGGTTACTGAGGTCCATCACAAACTGCCGGACCTGCTTTTCGTCTAGAAGGCTGTCTTTGTCGCTGAGCTCCAGCAGGCGGACGGGAACTATTTTCTGGGTCTCATCAGGACCGTAGCTCAGGTCTCCTTCCACGTGGATGTAGTCCTAAAACACACAAGAGAAGAACAGGTAAGGAACATGGGAGGCTGTGGCTCAGTGGAATAGCGCGTTGGTGTTGGGATCAGGGGGTCACAGGTTCAAACCCCACTGCAGTCAGCATGTCGTTGTGTCCCTGAGACGCTTCACCCCAAAGTGCTCCTGTGGGGATTGCCCTCAGTGCTGAGTGTGTGAGTCACTTTGGATAACAGCGTCTAACAAGTCATGTAATCATAATTTCTCAAAACATGTCTTGGTGTACGCTATTCCTCAAAACAAATCATTTAAAACATATAGTCTTATACTCTGATTGCCTTTTACTCTGTTAAATTGTATTTGTAGTCTTGTATGTGTTTAACAGAGAGACATTGTCACAGTCTGCTTTCTCACTCACCTATTTTCTGCATTATCATTCCTTAGTCACCTGGTAGTCTCTCTCTCTCTCTCTCTCTCTCTCTCTCTCTCTCTCTCTCTCTCTCTCTCTCTCTCTCACTCTCTCTCTCTCACTCTCCTCTCTCTCTCTCTCTCTCTCGCTCTCTCTCTCTCTCTCTCTCTCTCTCTCTCTCTCTCTCTCTCTCACTCTCTCTCTCACTCTCTCTCTCACTCTCTCTCTCACTCTCTCTCTCACTCTCTCTCTCACTCTCTCTCTCTCACTCTCTCTCTCACTCTCACTCTCACTCTCTCTCTCTCTCACTCACTTCACCTTCACCTCAGTGCCAGATCGTACTTCGCAGCATGCCAGTCTTTCCCGCATTACCCTCCAGATTGCTCTCCCGGTTTCGACCCTGCCTGTTCCTGACCAGCCTGCCTCGCCTGCTCCCTGACCCGTTCTGTACCTGCGACTCCCGTCCTGCTGTCTCCTGGAACCCTCGCCTGTCCCCGACCAGCCTGCCTCGCCTGCTCCCTGACCCGTTCTGTACCTGCGACTCCCGTCCTGCTGTCTCCTGGAACCCTCCCCTGACCCCCCCGACCAGCCCTTTGCCTACTATCTGCCGTGTTGTCTCCTACCAGCCTATTGCCTTCAATAAAGCTGGTTACCGACTATCTCTGGTTTCCCGTGTTCTGCATTTTGGTCCTCAGCTCGTTTGTGACAGACATATGTTAAGGATTTACATTTCAGGATGTGTAAAAGGGATTAAATGGTTAACTACGAGGGGGTTTAATGGTGATGGGATGTCGGACCAGCTGTTTCCTTTCATGAATATACAGAGACTGTCAGCAGAACTTCTTTATCCTCTGAGGATGACGTTGACACTAAAGAACATCATGGAGAAGCCCCATGGTGCTAAACCAAATAATAATTATGTATATATTATTATTACCAATAATGTCTGAGAGAGATTTGGTTACAAAGAACTCAATGGAGCTCTAGAGGAGATTCATAAGGGGGGGGGGGGGTTACCTTGGTTGCTGATTGGCTAATGGCTACACAAGACAAAGAGACATGAAGAAGGGGATTTTGCAGAATAGGTGAGCTTTCATCTTTGAGAGTTATAGTATTTGTCTTCATCAGCTTTTCTCCCTCTTTGCGAAATTCAATATGTTCTCACTTATCAACTCATTTATAAATGTATTATAGAAAATAAGGACAAACTAAGAAAGCTAGCATGTGTAACGGGTTGATCACGGTGTCTCTCAGCAGTGGAGGACGCTTCTAGAAAGCCTTTGTGTATACAGGGACGGAGAGCTCGATGTGAGCAGCTCACCTTCTTGTCTTTAGCCGTTTGGTCTCGTGCTCGGTAGGTCACTTGCGTTCGTCCGTTCTCGATGATCTCTCGGCTGATCGGGATGTTGGCGACTCCGTCCGACCGGCTGTACGTGTACGCCGGCTGCAGGAAGGAGAAGATGCTGGAGGCTGAGGAAGAGGAAGAGGAAGAGGAGGATATCGTCAGAGGAGGGAAGTAGTGGAGTACAAATACTTCGTTACTGTACTTAAGTACATCTTTCTGGTATCAGTACTTTACTCCACTACTTATTATTCTGGCGACTTTTTACTTTGACTTCTTACATTTTTACGGCAAAATGACCAAATGTTCATAGGTCAATACAATGACTTGTTTACAGACTCGCACTATTTGAACCATTTGATCTGTTTATTGTGTTGCTCTGTTGGAGGAGCGTCAGATTGTCATTGGTAACTCTACACTGAGCTACAGTCTGTACACATGATGATGAAAGCCTTGAAATCTTGAATCTTGAACATGTAGATTTGAACGATCCGAATCTTTTGAACGGCTCTTTGGAACGAACGAAGGGAACCGAGTCGTACTTGTCACGGTCTGTCTGCGTTGTGTTTTGTCTGTCTCTGGTTTCCCGTTCACCCCCTGTCTCTGTGTTTGCCCTTCTGTGTCTGGTTGTCTGATTGTTATCAAGCTCCACTTTTGTGGAATCAGCTTCCAGTTTGTGTTCGGGCGGCAGACAGCCGATCCGTTTTTAAGAGTGCGCTTAAGACCTTCCTTTTTGATAAAGCTTAAAGTGATCAAATAAAATAATCTAATGAGAGTGCATTGACGTAGATACGTTGTGCCTCTTCACCTATATCAGGGGTGGCCAACCCGCGGCTCTCGAGCCGCATGCGGCTCTTTGCCTAGTTTCATGCGGCTCTTCAGTTCATATCGAATTGTATATGTGTGAGTTTGGGGGAGAGACACTGACTCCTGACTAGTGTTGCACGGTGTACCGATACTTGAAAGGTACCGCGATACCCTGCCGTTAAAAACGTTACGATTCCTCCGTTTCATTAGTATCGGTACTTTAAGAATGACGGGGGAAAGTGCTCCGGTGAGAAAGCACTGTTTTAATAAGAGCCGTGTGTGTTCAGCGCTCTGCTTCCACTTCCTGCTCTGCAGCGGTGCCTGCAGTGCCTCCCCTCTCAAGCACGCTCTAAGTGCCTCCCCTCTCAAGCACGCTCGAAGTGCCTCCCCTCTCAAGCACGCTCGAAGTGCCTCCCCTCTCAAGCACGCTCTAAGTGCCTCCCCTCTCAAGCACGCTCGAAGTGCCTCTCCTCTCAAGCACGCTCGAAGTGCCTCCCCTCTCAAGCACGCTCGAAGTGCCTCTCCTCTCAAGCACGCTCGAAGTGCCTCCCCTCTCAAGCACGCTCTAAGTGCCTCCCCTCTCAAGCACGCTCGAAGTGCCTCCCCTCTCAAGCACGCTCGAAGTGCCTCCCCTCTCAAGCACGCTCTAAGTGCCTCCCCTCTCAAGCACGCTCGAAGTGCTCCCCTCTCAAGCACGGCTCGAAGTGCCTCCCCTCTTCAAGCACGCTCTAAGTGCCTCCCCTCTCAAGCACGCCTCGAAGTGGCCTCCCCTCTCAAGCACGCTCGAAGTGCCTCCCCTCTCAAGCACGCTCTAAGTGCCTCCCCTCTCAAGCACGCTCGAAGTGCCCTCCCCTCTCAAGCACGCTCGAAGTGCCTCCCCTCTCAAGCACGCCTCGAAGTGCTCCCCTCTCAAGCACGCTCGAAGTGCCTCCCCTCTCAAGCACGCTCTAAGGGCCTTCCCCTCTCAAGCACGCTCGAAGTGCCTCCCCTCTCAAGCACGCTCTAAGTGCCTCCCCTCTCAAGCACGCTCTAAGTGCCTCCCTCTCCAAGCCTCGAATTGCCCCCCTCTCAAGCACGCTCGAAGTGCCTCCCCCTCTCAAGCCAAGCTCTAAGTGCCTACCCCTCTCAAGCACGGCTCTAAGTGCCTCCCCTCTCAAGCACGCTCTAAGTGCCTCCCCTCTCAAGCACGCTCTAAGTGCCTCCCCTCTCAAGCACGCTCTAAGTCCCTCCCCTCTCAAGCACGCTCTAAGTCCCTCCCCTCTCAAGCACGCTCTAAGTCCCTCCCCTCTCAAGCACGCTCGAAGTGCCTCCCCTCTCAAGCACGCTCTAAGTGCCTCCCCTCTCAAGCACGCTCTAAGTGCCTCCCTCTCAAGCCGCTAAGTCCTCCCTCAAGCACGCTCTAAGTGCCTCCCCTCTCAAGCACGCTCTAAGTCCCTCCCCTCTCAAGCACGCTCTAAGTGCCTCCCCTCTCAAGCACGCTCTAAGTGCCTCCCCTCTCTCGTGCACTCGCTAGCTGCCAGAGCATGTGAGAAAACGAGAAGCATGGCTGCAAGTGGGAGTGCAACTGCCGCTGCGCCTGCGCTTGTTGACAGAAAAGACGCCAAAAGCGAAATGTGGAAGTATTTGAGCTATATCTCTGACAGTGAGGGCAAGCCTACGGACACCACGAGGCCTGTCTGTAAGACATGTGTTAATTTGATTTAATACGAATTCTTGTCATTTATTTTATTTATTGTTCTCATTGTTTAAAAGTTTGTGTTCTGGTTCTGGTGTGAAATAAAGCACAATAATTACATTCAAGACTGTTTCCCTTTTTTTAAGAAAAGTATCGAAAAAGAATCGGAATCGCAATTCTTGACTTGGTATCGATACCAAAATGTTGGTATTGTGACAACACTAGCTACTCCTGACAGTTACACCTGATATTTAGTCGGTCTGTTAAGTATTGAATGCTGATCATTCTGACGTAATGTGGCCGGTCAAAGTTGTTTGGGCTCGGATAAAATCGCTCCGTTACTTTCGTCCCGTGTTACTTTCGTCCCGTGTTACTTTCGTCCCGTGTTACTTTCGTCCCGGCTCTCCCTACGTGTGTGTGTGGTGTCAGGTGTCAGTATGAGAGGATGACAGCGCGTCTAATTTTGATGTGGCCCAAGAGCCAATCACAATAATACCCCCCCCCCTGAAATTCAAGGTGTTTAAAAAATATATATAATTTTAGCACCAAATTGCAAATAATCTACTGTCACTTTTCACATTGAACATGTGCTCTCTTATTAAATAAACTAAACGCTTTCATTTTAAGTTGTGGGTTTAGTGTTGTTGACCCTAAGAAACACTGATGCATTAATCAATAACAATAATCCACAGCTCCTCTCTCTGCTCCAGAGGATTTAAAATATATATCCCAATGTCACAAAGATGCATCAATGACGTTTTGAAATCTTGTCTCCAGAAAACAAAAAACTGAAACCAGCTGTATCAGTGACTGTGTGTTTGATGTGGCTCTTTGCAGTAACATAGAAACAATGTGGCTCTTAACCTCTGACTGGTTGGCCACACCTGACCTATACATTTTTGTTCTTACTCTTTCACTTAAATCCTAAAAACGTAGATCTTATATTTAAAACTTTATCCAAACCTTTCCCCTCTCTGACCTCTCGAGGTTATTAGAGGGTAACCGGTTGCAGAGAGGTCTAGCCCGGCCGGGGAGTGTGGAGCGTAGTCACTGACCCACTCCTACCTCTGACAAATTCTGGTTCCAGTGGGGACCTTTCTCCCTGCGTGCCTCTCCACCTCTGTTTCCTACTTCTTACCTGCTACCCTTTCCCCTCAACCTATCCTAAGGGAGTGCATGTATGTAGACACGTTAGTTTAGCTGCTATAGGCTTGGACTGTTGGGGGGGGGCACCTTACTCCGTCTTTCTGGCTGTCTGTACCTGTGTACTCTCATGTTCCGATTAACCCAGCTTCCCCCAAATCTCTTTTTTGTGTCCATATCTACGCCGGGATCCGGAGTCGAGGCTGATCCTGTTGCTGTGGTCGTGTGTCCTGGATCCTGAGTTCTGGATCTGAGTCCTGGACTTCGAGTCGTGGCAGAACCTGTCTCTGCGGTCCTGCCAGACTCTCATCATCCTACTTCCCTGATGGCTCCCACAAGATTGCTGACATCCTCGTGGATTCATCTTCCTATTATCCACACATGCATTTCCAAACATTTGGACTACCTATGTTGCAAATGTATTATCTTTTTGATTTACACACGGCATCTATTGCACGTCTGTCCGTCCTGGGAGAGGGATCCCTCCTCTGTTGCTCTCCCTGAGGGTTCTCCATGTTCCCTTTAAAACTGTGGGTTTCTCTGGAAGTGTTTCCTTGTACGATGTGAGGGTCTAAGGACAGAGGGTCTGAGGACAGAGGGTCTGAGGACAGAGGGTCTAAGGACAGAGGGTCTAAGGACAGAGGGTCTAAGGACAGAGAGTCTGAGGACAGAGGGTCTAAGGACAGAGGGTCTGAGGACAGAGGGTCTAAGGACAGAGGGTCTGAGGACAGAGGGTCTGAGGACAGAGGGTCTAAGAACAGAGGGTCTAAGGACAGAGGGTCTAAGGACAGAGGGTCTAAGGACAGGGGGTCAAAGGACAGAGGGTCCTGAGGACAGAGGGTCTAAGGACAGAGGGTCTGAGGACAGAGAGTCTGAGGACAGAGGGTCTAAGAACAGAGGGTCTAAGGACAGAGGGTCTAAGGACAGAGGGTCTAAGGACAGAGGGTCTAAGGACAGGGGGTCAAAGGACAGAGGGTCCTGAGGACAGAGGGTCTAAGGACAGAGGGTCTAAGAACAGAGGGTCTAAGGACAGAGGGTCTAAGGACAGAGGGTCTGAGGACAGAGGGTCTGAGGACAGAGGGTCTGAGGACAGAGGGTCTAAGGACAGAGGGTCTGAGGACAGAGGGTCTAAGGACAGAGGGTCTGAGGACAGAGGGTCTGAGGACAGAGGGTCTAAGAACAGAGGGTCTAAGGACAGAGGGTCTAAGGACAGGGGGTCAAAGGACAGAGGGTCTAAGGACAGAGGGTCTGAGGACAGAGGGTCTGAGGACAGAGGGTCTGAGGACAGAGGGTCAAAGGACAGAGGGTCTGAGGACAGAGGGTCTGAGGACAGAGGGTCTAAGGACAGGGGGTCAAAGGACAGAGGGTCTAAGGACAGAGGGTCTGAGGACAGAGGGTCTGAGGACAGAGGGTCTGAGGACAGAGGGTCTGAAGACAGAGGGTCAAAGGACAGAGGGTCTGAGGACAGAGGGTCTGAGGACAGAGGGTCTAAGGACAGAGGGTCTGAGGACAGAGGGTCTGAGGACAGAGGGTCTGAGGACAGAGGGTCTAAGGACAGAGGGTCTGAGGACAGAGGGTCTAAGGACAGAGGGTCTGAGGACAGAGGGTCTGAGGACAGAGGGTCTAAGAACAGAGGGTCTAAGGACAGAGGGTCTAAGGACAGGGGGTCAAAGGACAGAGGGTCTAAGGACAGAGGGTCTAAGGACAGAGGGTCTGAAGGACAGAGGGTCTAGGACAGAGGGTCTAAGGACAGAGGGTCTGAGGACAGAGGGTCTGAGGACAGAGGGTCTAAGGACAGAGGGTCTAAGGACAGAGGGTCTGAGGACAGAGGGTCTGAGGACAGAGGGTCTGAGGACAGAGGGTCAAAGGACAGAGGGTCTGAGGACAGAGGGTCTGAGGACAGAGGGTCTAAGGACAGAGGGTCTAAGGACAGAGGGTGTCGTATTGTCATCCTGATATTCTGTACAAACTGTGAAGTCCACTGAGACAAATGTAACATGTGTGATATTGGGCTATAAATAAACATTGATTGTCTGATTGTGTTCACCTGTTGCCCTTGTGTTTCTGCCTCCCCTGCCCAGCTGTGTCTTGTCCTGTGATTACCCCTCTCTGTATTTAGTCTTTCCCTGTGTTCCCCTGTCGGTTCATTGTTTGTCTTTCCTGTCTCCCTCCATGTCAGTCACGGTCAGTTTTTCGGGTATGTTTCTTCCTTGTGCTACCGTTGTGATCATGTCATGTTGTTTGTCATCGGCTTTTATAGACCTTTCTTACCTTTTGGTGGTCTGCATTTGGGTCCTACCTTTCCCCCGTTCCTGACAGTACTTGGGGAGAGCCGTTCTTTTTATCGTTGGTTCACTGCCTGCCACTAATCCACTCGCCTTTACGTGAACAGTGAAAAAGCTTGATTTTGTTCCCCTGGCGTATTCCGTGAAGACCCGCCCCTACTCCGATCGGTTAGGTTTAGGCACGAGGAGTGAGATGTGAAAACGCAGCAGCATTTGGATGCACTTCAACAAAAACATCAACCAAAATATCATTTAAAGCAGGGTCAACAAATAATCTCCAGCGCCACTTTAAAAACCGGCTCTTTGAACGGCTCTCGGAAAGGAACGGAGCCATAAGACCCCTTCAAAGAGCCGTAACTCCCATCTGATCCTCATTCAGCCTGAAGAACCAGACGTATGATTAGTGTCTTTAGTCACCGTGCTCTTTGATGATGGTGATGTTGACCAGGCGCTTCCCGATCTCAGCGATGCCAATCGGGACGTCCACGGCCTCCACCAGCAGCTGCTTCTTATCATCGTCTTCATCTTTGACGAAGAGCGGCACGTGGACGTCTACAGACTCCACGCCTTGCTGAAACTCCACGGCTCCCACAGCCTCTGCAGAGGAGCGGCGGATAATACGACATTCAGTAAATCAGTTCAAAGTACATTTGCTCTAGTATTGCACTTAATTACTATTTGACTTTACTCGAGTACTCCCAGAAACCTGCCATCTCACACGGCACTGTAACCTTTATTGTTTCATTGTGTTTCCGCTATATAAAAACCTGTCTGACAATGAGCTGATCAGATTTTGTCCCTTTGTGATGTCATAATGTTTTCCCATAAGCCAATCACCAACCAAGGTAAATCAATTCAGGCCATTCTGATGATACTCGTTGTTCAAATTGGCTCATCTTTGACGAACTGCAATATTATTTGTTGGTGATAAAAACAGAATATTAATACCATAATGTAATTCTACGACAAAAGCCGATTAGCATACCGACTTTTTTCGATCGTTTAAGTACATTTTTGGGATAATTCTTCAGTACTTTTAATGAAGTAACATCTTAATGCATAGTTTTAAAGGAGTATTTAAGAGCATAGTATTTACTTATTTTACAAAAGAACGGGATTTAAGAACTTCTGGATTTAAAGCTAGAATAATAATCAGAAATACTGTATATTATATTATGCAGTGAACGCTCACCTCTGTCTGTGGCCACGGTGTAATATCCCGGCACGACTTTGAGGTCGTTCATGTTTCCAGACTGCACGTTTTTCACTGTGAGTTGGACGATATCGAGGAAAGTGCTGCGAGGAGCGGTGAGGACGGTGTCCATGATGGCGTACTCCTGCCTGAAAACACAAAACGTTAGACGTAAATACAAGACCTTAAATCGAGAAGAAACTTCAATATTCTATTCATTTTATGTAAAAATTTGAATTTTACCTTTTTCCAGCATTTCTCTGCATCCTGTAAGAACCAAAGTAAGTGAGAATTACATTTCCATTTAGAAAATATGAAGAATACTATATTTTCCAATGTTGGACAGGCCGCAAACCATTCCAACATGCTTGAGCTGCACAGTAAGTAATTCTCTTTTTACTCGCCTCCTTAAACCTTAAAGAAATTGCAATTAATTCAGAAGGAATGGTTTTCATGCAGACAGATGAAAGCCTCATCCAGATGTATGCTCACTGCTTTATAAAGACAGGACTTTGAAACCCTGCAAATCCTTTCATTTACCTCAGTTTTGATCCTTTATTCACCATGAGGTCTTGTTAGAAGCACACAAGAATTCAAAGTAACACAGAGAAGAAACTAAAATACAGATCATGACATTTTGGTGAAGTATTCCTTTGACTCGTCTCACCTGAACGAGGTTTTCTGGACCTTCTGGGCTCCGGGAACCTGCTTGTAAACCTCGTTGAGCTGGATGTAAAAAAGCAGATAAGAGTTTTCAGTGACAGTCATCCGTCACACACTCCTATGTTCACTGATAAACACAATGACACACTCACGTTATCGGACACTTCTTTGCGGAGCTGTTCGGCGTCTCTGGACTCGGGGCGTGAAAGGTTCTCTGAGAACGCTCTGTTTAACCGGAGGGAGATCGGGTGCGGGACTACAGGGAGAGAGAGACCAAGAAAAAACCCATTAAAGTTCCAGAAACCCAGAAATGAGTCAGCATTTCATCACTTCCTGTCCCCTGGTCTGGAACTCAATGGTTTTCTGAATGTCTTTTTGGTTGTTGTCCTGAAATAATGTCTACGACATAAAATACATCAGTAAATACCCCACTGGTGAATCAAAAAACGGAGGTTGCTACCAAGTTAGCCTAAATTAGCCACCTTTAGCTTAGCGGTGGTGACGTGAAGTCATGTGACCGTGCTGTAGTTCCTTTATAGCCCAACATTAGCCACCTTTAGCTTAGCGCTGGTAACGTGAAGTAATGTGACCGTGCTGTAGTTCCTTTATAGCCTAACATTAGCCTCCTTTAGCTTAGCGCTGGTGACGTGAAGTCATGTGACCGTGCTGTAGTTCCTTTATAGCCTAACATTAGCCTCCTTTAGCTTAGCGCTGGTGACGTGAAGTCATGTGACCGTGCTGTAGTTCCTTTATAGCCCAACATTAGCCTCCTTTAGCTTAGTGCTGGTGACGTGAAGTCATGTGACCGTGCTGTAGTTCCTTTATAGCCCAACATTAGCCTCCTTTAGCTTAGCGGTGGTGACGTGAAGTCATGTGACCGTGCTGTAGTTCCTTTATAGCCCAACATTAGCCGCCTTTAGCTTAGCGGTGGTGTTGGAAGTCATGTGACCGTGCTGTAGTTCCTTTATAGCCCAACATTAGCCGCCTTTAGCTTAGCGGTGGTGACGTGAAGTCATGTGACCGTGCTGTAGTTCCTTTATAGCCTAACGTTAGTTTTTTATTTCATGAAATGCTGTTAATATGTGGAGATTATCCTGCTGAACAAAACCTGTAAGCATCATAAATCCTTAAACTCTTGAAATACTCACTGATCTCTTTGGGGTTTGGTTTTATCAGAGCCTGCGGGTGGTTTGGAGGTCGGTGCACGTTGTCGGTGATTTTCCAGCGGACGACGTCGGTTCCTTTTGGCGGGCCGGTCCTCACCATCGGGGTGTCGAGGTGATCCGAGGTGAGCAGAGACTGACGCAGCAAATACTCGTCTTCCTTAAAGCCCACCATGCGACCTGCAGAGAACCAGACGCAGGTTCCTTCATAGCGATTACATCATCATTTGCACGACGGCTTCTTGTGTTTGCACGTTTACTGATTGCATTTAAAGCCAATATTTGTGCACATTGTCAAATTAAGAGGGAGCTCCGATGATATTATAACTATTTAACTACTTGTTGATTCCAATGCAACGACTTGTTTGAATCTTTATTTAAAATAACCTTCACGTTGATTAAAACAAACCTCTTACCTTTCCTGCAGCAGGGCAGCAGGGCGAGGCAGCTCTGCAGCAGGAGGAGACAGAAGGCATCAGTTACACTGTGTGTGTGTGTGTGTGTGTGTGTGTGTGTGTGTGTGTGTGTGTGTGTGTGTGTGTGTGTGTGTGTGTGGTCTGTGGTGTGTGTTGTGTGTGTGTGTGTCTGTGTGTTGTGTGTGTGTGTGTGTGTGTGTGTAGGTGTGGGTGTGTGTGTGTCTCTCTGTGTGTGTGCGTGTGTGTGTGTGTGTGTGTGTGTGTGTGGGTGTCTGTGTGTGTGTCTCTGTGTGTGTGTGTGTGTCTGTGTGTGTCTATGTGTGTGTGTGTGTGTCTCTGTGTGTGTGTCTGTGTGTGTGTGTGTGTCTGCGTGTGTGTGTCTCTGTGTGTGTGTGTGTCTGTGTGTGTGTGTCTGTGTGTGTGTCTCTGTGTGTGTGTGGTGTGTCTGTGTGTGTGTCCTCTGTGTGTGTGTCTGTGTGTGTGTCTCTGTGTGTGTGTGTGTGTCTGTGTGTGTGTGGGTGTGGTGTGTGTGTGTGTCTCTCTGTGTGTGTGTCTCTGTGTGTGTGTGTGTGTCTGTGTGTGTGTCTCTGTGTGTGTGTCTCTGTGTGGTGTGTGTGTGTGTGTGTGGGTGTGTGTGTGTGTGTGTGTGTTTGTGTGTGTGTGTCTCTGTGTGTGTGTGTGTGTGTGTCTCTGTGTGTGTGTGTGTGTCTGTGTGTGTGCGTGTGTCTGTGTGTGTGTGTATGTGTGTGTGTTGTGTGTGTCTCTGTGTGTGTGTGTCTCTGTGTGTGTGTGTGTGTGTGTGTGTGTGTCTGTGTGTGTGTGTGTCTCTGTGTGTGTGCGTGTGTGTCTGTGTCTCTCTGTGTGTGTGTGTGTGTGTGTGTGTGTGTGTGTGTGTGTGTGTGTGTGTGTGTGTGTGTGTGTCTCTTCTGTGTGTGTGTGTGTGTGTGTGTGTGTGTGTGTGTGTGTGTGTGTGTGTGTGTGTGTGTGTGTGTGTGTGTGTACCGTGCAGCAGGCTTTGCAGCAGGCGCAGTATTTCCAGCAGCAGAGCAGCAGGAGGGCCAGGAGCAGCAGCAGGAAGAGGAGCAGAGGGAGCAGCCAGAGGAGGCTCGCAGCGGGGCAATCTGCAGGAAACAGGATGTGTTTCAGTTTTTTATCCAATAAATCCTTTAGATATCTTTTTCCTTATAGCTGTGTGAAGCACCTTGAGATGACGTGTGTCTTTAAAGTGTGCTATATAAATGAAATGTATTATTATTATAAAGTTACGTTGAATTCACACAGAGAGTCATCTATTATTTAGCCGTTTATAACGTTGAGGTTTTATGGTCAATTAAATGGAAATATTTCTGCAGTGAATATCTGCGTCCATAAGACCTCGTTATTATTATTAGATAGTTTCCTTCATTGCTCGTTGTAAGTAGAACCCCGTGAGTATTTGAATACACCTCGCCGTGTGCAGGACTCACCTCTCTTCTCGAGCACCTGGACCTCCAGATCTTTCACTTTGAGGTCTTCTGAGTTTGCCAGGGTGTATTGATACGTGCAATCATCGTCCTCGTCGCGGAAACTGCAATGTTCCAGCACCTTCCCCGCTGGAACACACCCATATCAGAAGTTATTTATCTCTCTTTATTTCTTAACAGTTTCTCAATTTTAAGAGTAAAAGAAAAATAATTCAACTTTTTCTTAGAACTGACAGTTCTTCTTGAAATGTTGAATTTTTCTCAGAATTTGATTTCAAATATTTATATAAAATGTTCACATTGTACTTTGTTTACCTTCTTTGAGTTCATCCACCAGCGTGATCTTATAGGAGCACGTGTCACACTGCGCTTTGTCTTTCTTTTCTCCCGTTTTCCACGCCTGACACTGAACGCAACTCCTCGTACCCTCGCACGCACCCGCCAGGGCCTGCACAGGACGCAATTACAATATTAAAATATATAAGAAACATTTGTAGAAATGCCTTTATGCGATGCTTAACAATTATATCTGTAAAGCGTCTTAAAGCACCTGTAAAAGCGCTAACAAATTAAATCTATTATTATTATTATTATTATTATTAAATAACAATACGAAAAAGAAAAAAAAATAAGATTAAAAATAAGAATGTGGGAGAATAGTTGTTACTGCTATTATCACTGATGCAGATGTCAAATAATGTTTAATAAAGTGTAAAGCACACACACACACATACACACATACCATGTATACATCACTTCAGGGGACATGACATTGACTTACATGCATTTCCTGGAGACTTATCCTAACCTTAACCATAACCAACCCTCATGGGGACCTCCAATTTGTCCCCATGAGGGAGGAGAGTCCCCACACGTGACTGTGTAAACAGATTTAGGTCCCCTCAAGTATAGTAATGCTAGGCCACACACACACACACACACACATACACACACACACACACACACATACACGAAAGGTAGAAACTGCCTTGGAATGAACACACTTTGGGTCATAATTAAATATACATGTTAATAAATAAAATCCACACACCTGGAAATTTGGCTCACAGGTTGCAGTCAATTCGATTCCAGATGTGGGACACACGCAGAGGCCACACACACATTCACCTCGCCCGTTACACACACCCTGTTACAAATAAAGACAGGTGAATAGGGTAAACAAAAGAACTTACAGATGTCAGCGTGAAACGTGGCCACCTCAGTGCTGACATCAACACAATATTTCTTTGTATTACAAGTTTTCTGAAATCGTATGTTTAAATATGCAAATGAGGCATAATGTTAGCAAATATGCGATAATTTGCATATTATCCGGAACATAGATCTGTGTGCAACTATAAAGATGTTGAAGATATGCAAGAAATATTTGAGGGGGGGCTTTCTGAGCCACCTATACATGTGGTCATAAAGTAGGAAGTGAACTGAAATACAGAGAGTCACCTTTTACACAGATTTGCCTTAAATCACACGACAGGTGGACAGCATTTTAAACATACAGATATCGCCATGAAACTTCCCCACCTCATTACTCACATTAAGAAAGTTATTTTTTATATTACAAGTTTTCCGACACATTGGGCGACATGTATGCTAGCTTTAGGTGAATTAATGAGAATCTGCAGACGTGAAAAGACAAAGTTAGTTAGATGTTTTCGATCCTCTAGTCTGAAAGAAGACATGTTATGGAAGCTAACTGATCAGTGCATGACGATGATTTTGCAAGTAGTATCTCGCCTTAATGTGGACCGACTGAACCGGACTGAATACTTTTCTAACAGCAACTTTTGCCAAATGTAGCAAAACAATTTTGGTCTTTCTCTTTTTACTTTTCAGAAAAAATACATTTAAAAAAACTAATTCCATGTTTTCCTGTCATGTATCACGTTAATCTGAAAACAGAAGTCGTTGAATACTCACTCCCTTTGAGTCCAGACAGGTGTCGGTGCTTATGGGACATTCGCAGGCGTTCCCCCCCCATCCTTTAGCGCAGGCACAGCCACCCATAACACAGGAGCCATGGTCTAGAGAGAGAGGACACCAAGAAGTGTGTGTGTGAAAATATTAGTAAAGTCTTAAAAACATAAATGACTTCATAGAAAGGAAACCATTAGGAAAGACAGCATGGTTTTCACTTTTGGTGGACATTTCATTCACTCGAAAACGACTTTATTTTGCTGTTAAATACATGTTCATAGAGACCCCATGCACACCCCATCGTTAACCCTCATTTGAACATGGAGAAAGCTGGTACCGTTGCACAGGAATCCTTGGTGGCGCTGACACTGGGTTTTGTCATACTGGCAGTACGGCCCCTCAAACTGGTCGGGGTTGTAGCAAACACAGACGCCACAGGCCAAACAATCCCCCCGACCAGAGCAGGGCTCCTTCATCCCCGGAGCGATGCACTGGCTGCTGTCTTCGGCTGAAGTGCTGGCCGAGCAGTTACAGAACGTACCCAACCTGAAGGAGAAACACAACGCAATATCTCAGGGACGCCGTGAGGGAGAGTCTTCACATGTGGTGCAGATGTTCGATTGGACTCAAGGATGAGCTGATTACAATGTAGAGGTTCAATGAGAATGTGATCTAATTTTAGTCCCATTTCCGTGGATGGGATATTGCAGGAACGCCTTTTGGGAGAGTCTTCAAATTTGGTGCAGATGTTCAATTGGACTCAAGGATGAGCTGAACCAAATTTGGAGGTACTATGACAATGTGATCTAATTTTAGTCCCATTTCCGTGGATGGGATATTCCAGGAATGCCCATGAGGCGTTAACTCTAGTTTAATTCTTTATATAATAAAATAATAATAAATAATTAAAGACTCACCAGCCGACAGAGCAGTGACACTTCCCACACACCAGGTTTCCATTTTTATGACAAATGTCTGCTTTAGGGAGGATAGTCTGGAGGAACGAGAAATGAATACCATGAAGACGTGAGAAAAGCAGCTTGGTGCGTTTAAGTGATACCTTCATTCTTGAATAATCCACTATTATTAAACTAAAGTCTATAAATGGTTGAAAAAAATTGCCAAGGTTATGTGTTGTTTGTCAAAAGTTCACTTATCCAAAGACAAAGGAGACATTAGGATGAATCCACCGTGAAGCTTTAACTCGTGTTATAAAGTGTGTGTACCTTCTCACAGTCGCAGGTCGGACACAGAATGGAGGCTTTAATGTTTACGCCGGCATTGAAGGTCGTCGGTTTGACTCTCATGACCCCCTCTTTGTCGGCCTCATTAGACTGACACACCGGATAGTTATCGAGCATTCGGTGGGCTTTGACTCGCATCTGGAACTTTCCCTGGAAAACACACACACACACACACACACACACACACACATTAGAAAGACAATGTTGGAATTCTTGCCACCCTATGATTACTAAGTGAACAGTTGAGAACGAATCTTGCAGATTCGAGGGAACATCTGCATATCTTCAAAGCCAACACTATTTTTGAAGAATACCTTTAGAGGAGACAAGCACAATCCCACTGTTACCTTGATTAACGAACACAACATATAGGTACAAAAGTCGTTTTAAGACATTTCGATATTGAAATTGATAGAAAATGGTGTTGTTGTGGGTTTTTCCCGTCTGTTCTTCTGCTTACTATTTTTCCAGGGTTGAATTTAAAGTCTCCGAATTTTTTGACGACATTATCTTTGTCCAGGAACTGCGTCTCGAACGCCTTCGGTTTGTTCGCTGCACGGATGCTCGTCTTCGACCGGATGTTCTGTAAGAGTTAGAGGATAAACCAATCAGAAGATGCCAACGACTGCAAACGCCTGCACCTTTGAACACTCGCTGTACCTTGAAGGCGGTCTCCATGATTTGCAGCATATTGGACGAGTCCTCCGACAGCAGACCCACCTCAGCGATGGGGAAATACTCTTTGAGTTTCTGCACAAAGGACAACAAAATAAGTCCATGATCTAAAACTCAACAGTCTGTCTTCAGAACCTAATGAGAGCTCCAGAGTTCTTCTTTGGCCAATTCGACATCTGACCCCAGAAGAAATCAGATTCAACTGAAAACTATCCTTCTTGTTAGAGATAGTAATAATAAAACAACCAATCAGGAGGCATTAACGGCCACTATACCATTCTTCTTCAGAAGGTAGCTTTTAGAGAATAAAATATGGTATTTTTAATAGTGTTTTTCAACCCCATTTCCATTTACCTCCATTCTATTGGGGGGCAGGGAGATATCTAGAGGACTTATACCTCAAAACAAGAGGAACATAATTGTCTAAAACCTACAGAAAACAACCCCATTGGTGTAAAAACCAATAACCAAACTATACAGAAATCCGTTAAAACTGACTGTGGTTAGCTGAGCAAATTGATGATCCATTAACCTCCATTCTATTGGGGTACAGTATAACAAAACAAGAGCCCCATAGTTCTCTAGAACCTGCTAAAAAACACCCCAATGCGTGGAGGGAACCTAGATAGCCCCCCACCTCGTAGTAGGTGTAGGAGTGGTTTGTGACGGCGAACACGGGGATGATGTTGTGATCTCCCAACACCCGGATCAACGTGGGAATGGACGGATAATCCTGGTGAATGTCCTCTGTGTATTTTTCGTCAGCGTCGAGGTGGCATTGCTCGTCGTTTCGCTTCAGGATCCCCGACAGGACGTTCATGCCGTCGGTCTCGTAGTGGAAGGCCGACTCGGTGGAGAACACCAGCAGGTGAGTGCTGTGGTCGCGCCAGCCGATCTGGTCCTGGAAGCAGAAAACCAGTAAAGAGGTGTTAGAGAACTCTCCCTGAGAAAATGTTTTTATGAACCCCACAGCTTCCGGTGTTCCAAGATCCGACCGGACAAAGAGACGCAGCCACGAAACACACTACCAATAGAAATACATTGCTTTTATAATCGTTCTGTGTGACAAGAAGAAAAGGGGGAAATCCTGTTGGTGAACACGAATCAATAGATTACATTAATTTTGTGACTATAACACGAAATGCCGTGAGACGGGGTGATTTGATCTCTCTCTTGTTATTTGTGTGTCTCTTTGTGGTCATGTTGTCTCTTTCCCTGCAACCCCATTCAGTGATCACGCCATGATTGAATATATCTAATTGAGAAAATGTGTATTAGTAATAAATTGTGTTTTCCCTGTAGACAGTAGTATTGACAGAGAATACACCTTCCAGTCTCTGTTTTTGGAGAGAGGTAGCCTATGCATTTGTTGGGCAGATGTATTCAGAGTTCAGTTTTCTGACTAACCTTACAAACGGCTGCCTGCAGGATGGCATCAAAACCTCCTTCGGGAGCGTCCAGGTTTCCAGAGATCCTCTCACCCTGGAGCTCATCGTTGAAGAACTTTACGTCATGCGTTAGCCTGATGACGTTTTGGAAAGAGAACGGAGGGTCGCTGTCCGGCCATGGCTTTGCGAGTCTGAGAAGAAGGAAATTAGCCCATTAAGATTGAACTGCCATTTGTTTAGAGATGTCGTATTTCTGTGTTGGACCTTGAAGGCAGCATCTCCCTGGTTCAATGGGATTTTTCCATTGGATTTTGGTTTATTGCAGAAAATAATCTTACGCAGCGTCCACACGGCGGCGTGCGTTGAAGCTTGCCGGCGGGCATGTTTGACGCTCGACCAACAACCAATGACATGAATCTCCCGTCCCGGACACACAAGCATGCGGTTTGATTGGCTAGAGCTTGGACTGGCACATGATTTGATTGGCTGATGCTTCCGTCGAAGCTTCAAAAGTTGAACATTGCTCAACTTTTGAAGTGACACGAGCAAAGCGACGCGAGCATAGCGACGCTAACACAATGCAGTTCGGCAAAGTGTGACATCACCCCATTCAAAGTGAATGGGCAGAAGCGTTGAAGCTTCAACGCACGCTGCCGTGTGGACGGGCTGTTAACGTTTATGATATTTACACGTTTAGTTCATCAGGATAATCTCCACATATTAACAACACTTTATGATTACTGAAGTAAAAAGCTAATGTTGTGCTATAAAGGAACTACAGCACGGTCACATGACTTCAGGTCACCTCCGCTAAGCTAAAGGTGGCTAATGTTGTGCTATAAAGGAACTACAGCACGGTCACATGACTTCACGTCACCACCGCTAAGCTAAAGGAGGCTAATGTTGGGCTATAAAGGAACTACAGCACGGTCACATGACTTCACGTCACCACCGCTAAGCTAAAGGCGGCTAATGTTGGGCTATAAAGGAACTACAGCACGGTCACATGACTTCACGTCACCACCGCTAAGCTAAAGGAGGCCAATGCTGGGCTATAAAGGAACTACAGCACGGTCACATGACTTCACGTCACCACCGCTAAGCTAAAGGAGGCTAATGTTGGGCTATAAAGGAACTACAGCACGGTCACATGACTTCACGTCACCTCCGCTAAGCTAAAGGTGGCTAATGTTGGGCTATAAAGGAACTACAGCACGGTCACATGACTTCACGTCACCACCGCTAAGCTAAAGGAGGCTAATGCTGGGCTATAAAGGAACTACAGCACGGTCACATGACTTCACGTCACCACCGCTAAGCTAAAGGAGGCTAATGTTGGGCTATAAAGGAACTACAGCACGGTCACATGACTTCACGTCACCACCGCTAAGCTAAAGGAGGCTAATGTTAGG
Organism: Harpagifer antarcticus; assembly: GCA_902827135.1. Lineage (NCBI taxonomy): Eukaryota > Metazoa > Chordata > Actinopteri > Perciformes > Harpagiferidae > Harpagifer > Harpagifer antarcticus. Next base: position 49,684 of record CADEHL010000009.1, read on the forward strand.
CTATAAAGGAACTACAGCACGGTCACATGACTTCACGTCACCACCGCTAAGCTAAAGGAGGCTAATGTTGGGCTATAAAGGAACTACAGCACGGTCACATGACTTCACGTCACCACCGCTAAGCTAAAGGCGGCTAATGTTGGGCTATAAAGGAACTACAGCACGGTCACATGACTTCACGTCACCACCGCTAAGCTAAAGGCGGCTAATGTTGGGCGTGATGACGTTTAGTCGTCTCATTTAGACACTTGTTTTTATTCCCCAGTGGGGTATCTACTAACAGATTTTATGCCCCTTTTTAAGGCTTCTAACAAAAACACATTAAAAAAAGCGTTGACTTCGAGACGAGGGAACAGGAAGTGCTAAAATGATGACTCCTCTCAGGGTTTCAGGACTCATTCCTGCATCGTTTTTATGCCTAAATTAGTCAGATTTGTTTCCTTACTTCTCAGGCCTCATGTCCGTCTGCGGCTCGATCACTTTGTCCACAAACTTCCCAAACCCAATGGTGAAGTTATCCGACAGAGTATGAACCGACTTAGCTACAGAAGGAAAACACCATCAGTATTACAGTTTCTCCGTCATCAAAACATTTACACAGGTGGGAAAAGTATTCAGATTCTTAATAACACACTGTAAAAATACTACAATTCAAGTTTAAGTACAGTATCGAGAATGGTACTTACAAGTATTGAAGTACGATTTGGAAAATGTATGTAAAGCATTCAGAGTAAAAGTACTCAATCGTCACATTTAATAAGCTCAAACTCCAATTAATAATTCCAATTAACTTTCTGTTAGCCCACTCGTGGTTTGAGCTACTTAAATATAATGTTGATTATATCATTTATATAATGTTTAAGTGTGAACATCTGAATGTATGAAGTAACTAGTAAATAAATCTGAGTAAAAAGTACAACATTGGCTTCCAAAATGTAGTAGAGAAAACATATATATTAGTATAAAATGTACCTCAAATGTGTACTTCAGCATAGTACTTGAGTAAATGTACTTTCGATCACCAACATGCTCACCCAGCCTTTCGCCCATACTCTTCAAGCTGTTCAAATCGTCCGCCATGGAGTTGGAGAAGTCCATGAGGATGTAGAGATCCAGAGGACCTTTCGTCGGAGCGAACACCTCCACGTCCACCGTCTTCTCCTCTCCGGGCAGAAAGCTCATGCTCATCATCTGAGGAGAGACCTGCGACTGAGAGAGCGCCATGTTGATCTTCTGGTTCTGAGGAGAGACAAAGGGAACCGTCAGGATGTATACGCTATGTTTTGTTTTATATGTAATATTATTATTATTGATAATGTTCTATAATAACGTGCAATTACGTATCTGCTACTACGTTTTTTTTTTTTGCACTACTCAATACGCAGTGCTTCTCAAAGTGTGGTCCGTGAGCGCCCCCTAGTGGTCCGTGAGTATATTGGTAACATTTTAAATTAATTAAGTAATAATAATTTTCCGCACTCTCGCGGGAATATCTCCACAATGGAGCGAGCTTAAGTTTCACTTTCGATTGCATGATATAGCCCAGATACACACCTTCATCACACATGCTGCCACTTGTTTGTACCATTTTCAGGCGATTTGTAAAAAACGATGTGTTTTTGGATATTTGTGGAGTTAGGTGGTCCGCAAGTCCTTGGTATGACAAAGTTTGAGAACCACTGCTGTACAGTATTTTACGTTAATGATGTGACCGTCTGAAGATATTTAATTGCTCTTTTTCCTGCACTGTTAGTGTCCAGTTGTATTATTATGCTGCTGTGTTAATTGTATCTTTGTAACCATTTAAATCACAACATGGTTTGCAGGTGTTGTTGATGAGGACATATTTCAGAGAGAGAGAGTTATGATTTCATATTTTAACAAGGACTTAAAAAATGGAGGAATGATTGTTAGAAGACTTACCTTTTCTATCTTCATGGCGCTCATGGCCGTTATCGCCGCCCCAGCGCTGCAGCCGTGAGCGATTATATTGGCGTGCAGATCACAGCGAGGGCCGTTAAACATCTGAGGAAAGAAGGAGAGTATATTTTAACGTGATTCATAAATTGAGTCTGACGGTTCATTCTGGCAAAGTGTCCAAACGTTATAATGAAACCAGAACCCAGTCTGCTGTGATTGGTCAACAGCCCCCTTAGCCTATCACATACAATGTGTTGGTGGCGTGCTAGCCAATAGAAGTGTTAGTGTAACATAGTGATGTCACCATGTTGAGGAAGTAAACAAAGGAGTCCAATGGAGGGGTTTGTAATTCGTGATAGTGGGCTAATTGAATAAAGTTTGATTTGATTTAAACATTTTATTAAGTGGAAGTTGGAATTTTTTTTTAACGTAACTGTAGAAAATACTTTAAATTAAAGGATTTTTTTAAGTGAAAAGAAGTTGAAGAGATGTTTCCATAATGGCACATTGTGTTCCAGAAATCAGACTCAATAACAGACGAGAGAAGCGCATTGCTTCAATGAAATGTTCGTAGATACATTACAATTCATGGTAGGCTACGCTCAAAAGGACAATGTAGGGAAAATAGTGAATGTCCTCCTCCAACCTGAGAGTACCATGCTAACAAAGCTATCCCAACTGTAGCTGTGAACATGACAGGACGTGTGATTACCTAGAAGAGCATCAGGACTGCTTGAGGCAGATGATAGCTATGTGATTAACATGATGATTCAGCCTCTATGGAGAGAGACATCAAGCATGCTCATTTCTGACGTGGAGCTAATCTGAAGTAAACATTGAATACTGCTTTCTATTCCTCCATCTAGTGACTGTGTAACTCCCTCTCTTGGATATCAGCATGTGAAGGACACTGCTCAGGAGCTAGTCTCTGTATGTGATGACTCCTTCTGGAGAGGACCACAGATACATGGATCCTGATATTGAAGCTCAAGCCGGGGAGCAGGGAGAGTTCTCTAACAGAACACAATGCAGCATACCTGTGGGATGAAAGCCACATGATGTTGAAGGATTGACAGATTTTAGTCACGTGTTTGTATTGTTTTTTGTGCCCGTACCTCATCAGGGCAGTATGCGCAGCCCATCCCCGCCTGAAGGCACTGGGAGCAGCTTTTGGCTCTGGAGGCGAAGCAGTAGTTCTCTGGAGGAGAAACAAAAATGAGATTCAAACCCAGAGAGCATAGCTAGCATACCTGCGGTAACACGCAGCAGACTCTGGCACAACGTCGGGTTCATCCTGACAGCGCGTAAAATCAAAAACAAATGCTGGAAGAAAAACAGTAGCTAACAAAAAGGGTAGATACATCTAAATATCAAGAGAGTCCTGATCTTTCTGTGTAAGCAGAGGAGGTAGAAGTACTCAGGTCTTGTACTTGAGTAAAAGTAGAAGTACTCAGGTCTTGTACTTGAGTAAAGGTAGAAGTACTCAGATCTTGTACTTGAGTAAAAGTAGAAGTTCCAGAGTGTAGGAATACTCTGTTACAGTAAAAGTCCTCATTCAAAATGTTCCTCAAGTGAAAGTAGGAAAGTATTCTCATCAAAATATAGTGAAAGACAGTGAAAGTAGTCGTTGTGCAGATTGGTCCATTTCAGAATAATATATATGATATGTTTTATAATGATTGATCATGAAAGTGTTCTCAAAGCTGGTGAAGGAGCAGCTAGTCTGAATGGCTTTGTAGACTGCAGGGTAGCTGGTGAAGGAGCAGCTAGTCTGAGTGACTTTGTAGACTGCAGGGTAGCTGGTGGATTTACTGCAGGTGGAGTTATTTGGTTTGCAGTGAAATAAAAACAGGTGTGTTTTATAACCCGGGTGTTTTCTCACCTTCAGCGTAGCAGCAGGTCAGCAGCACGGCTAGCAGCACGGCTAGCAGCCCGAGCTGCGAGAGACGCAACGACCATCTCCCCATCTCCTTCCTGCAACACAAACAAATACATTCACACATGCACAAACAAAGTTATATTCAGAGACAGAAAGACTTTCGCCTCCGGTGATGTCTCTGCAGATAAAGGTGTAAACCTGTACTTTCCCTCTGTGTACTTTCAGAAACTACAAGCAGTCTAAACCACCACCTGTCAGCTTGATCCTCTTCCCACCACCCTGGTCAAGGCTTGCCTACCAGCCATATCACCCATGATCACTGACATAATTACATCCTCCCTCACCTCTGGGATTGTACCCACCACCCTCAAACTGGCTGCAATCACTCCCATCCTCAAAAAACCCGGTACTGGCCCAGCCGATCTAAACCACTACAGGCCCAACCTACCCTTCATTTCCAAGACCCTTGAGAGGGTGGTTGCCGCACAGCTTCAGTCCCATCTTGACACAAACAACCTCCATGAACCCTTTCAATCTGGTTTCCGCCCAAAACACAGTACTGAAACAGCCCTGGTTAAAACCACCAACGACCTCCTCCGTGCAGCTGACTCCGGACTTCTCACCATCCTCGTCCTCCTTGACCTCAGCGCTGCATTCGATACCATCTCTCACCCACTACTCCTGGACCGCCTGGCTGGCATTGGGATCACTGGTGTTGCACTCTCCTGGTTCTCATCATACCTCACTGACAGACAACAGTTTGTACAACTCGGTAATCACAAGTCACAAGAAAGTGCTATTTCACTGGGTGTCCCCCAGGGATCAATACTGGGTCCACTCCTATTCATCATTTATCTCCTCCCCCTGGGCAAAATCCTCCGTCACCATGAGGTTAATTTTCACTACTGCGCCGACGACACACAGGTCTACATTTCCTCTAAACCCACCACTGCCCTCCCCCCACCTCCCTCACCACCTGCCTTGAGGACATCAGGAGCTGGATGAGCAGGAACCTCCTGAAGCTTAACGGTAGTAAAACCGAGGCCCTGCTCATCGGCTCCAAATCCACCCTCACCAAGTCACATAACACCCCAGCACCAAACGTCATCATCGACAGCTTCCCCATACCATTCGCTGCCCAAATGAAAAGCCTCGGTGTCATTCTGGACGGCTCCCTCTCATTCGCACCACACATAAAAAACATCTCCAGACTCCGCTCATCTCTGTCCCAACCCAGCACTGAAATCCTGGTCCACTCATTCGTCACATCCCGGGTTGATTACTGCTTCTGACTGGCCTTCCCATCAAGCTCCTCAATAGACTGCAAATAATCCAGAACTCTGCTGCCCGGATCTTCACCCGCACCAACTCATCCGACCACATCACCCCATTCTCACTCAGCTCCACTGGCTTCCTGTACGCTACCGTCTTGACTACAAAAACCTTCTACTCACATACAAAGCTCTCCATAACCTTTCCCCCATCTACATCACCGACCTCCTTCAGGAGTACACCCCCTCCCGCACCCTCCGCTCTTCGTCCGCAGGACTTCTCACCGTCCCAAGCTATCGCCTCAAAACCATGGGTGCTCGAGCTTTCAGCTGCTCGAACTCTGGAACTCCCTGCCTCGACACATCCGACAGTCTGACTCCATAACAACATTCAAAACCCACCTCAAACTGGCATTTTCTTTATAAACTGTACCCGGTGTCCTTTTGTGTCCTTCTGTAGTCCATTTCCTGTTGTTTGTCTTGTCTTACCCCGAATGATATTTCACTAAATCCACTGTTTTAATTGTTCCCCATATTGCCCCTATGAAAGGCGCCCCCAAATAAAATGTATTATTATTATTATTATTATAATTTTAAAGAGTCCTCTCCTGCTGATGTTCAGGTGTATATCAGTATGTAGTGTCTCTACTTTAAAGAGTCCTCTCCTGCTGATGTTCAGGTGTATATCAGTATGTAGTGTCTCTACTTTAAAGAGTCCTCTCCTGCTGATGTTCAGGTGTATATCAGTATGTAGTGTCTCTACTTTAAAGAGTCCTCTCCTGCTGATGTTCAGGTGTATATCAGTATGTAGTGTCTCTACTTTAAAGAGTCCTCTCCTGCTGATGTTCAGGTGTATATCAGTATGTAGTGTCTCTACTTTAAAGAGTCCTCTCCTGCTGATGTTCAGGTGTATATCAGTATGTAGTGTCTCTACTTTAAAGAGTCCTCTCCTGCTGATGTTCAGGTGTATATCAGTATGTAGTGTCTCTACTTTAAAGAGTCCTCTCCTGCTGATGTTCAGGTGTATATCAGTATGTAGTGTCTCTACTTTAAAGAGTCCTCTCCTGCTGATGTTCAGGTGTATATCAGTATGTAGTGTCTCTACTTTAAAGAGTCCTCTCCTGCTGATGTTCAGGTGTATATCAGTATGTAGTGTCTCTACTTTAAAGAGTCCTCTCCTGCTGATGTTCAGGTGTATATCAGTATGTAGTGTCTCTACTTTAAAGAGTCCCTCTCCTGCTGATGTTCAGGTGTATATCAGTGTGTAGTGTCTCTACTTTAAAGAGTCCTCTCCTGCTGATGTTCAGGTGTATATCAGTATGTAGTGTCTCTACTTTAAAGAGTCCTCTCCTGCTGATGTTCAGGTGTATATCAGTATGTAGTGTCTCTACTTTAAAGAGTCCTCTCCTGCTGATGTTCCGGTGTATATCAGTATGTAGTGTCTCTACTTTAAAGAGTCCTCTCCTGCTGATGTTCAGGTGTATATCAGTATGTAGTGTCTCTACTTTAAAGAGTCCTCTCCTGCTGATGTTCAAGGTGTATATCAGTATGTAGTGTCTCTACTTTAAAGAGTCCTCTCCTGCTGATGTTCAGGTGTATATCAGTATGTAGTGTCTCTACTTTAAAGAGTCCTCTCCTGCTGATGTTCAGGTGTATATCAGTATGTAGTGTCTCTACTTTAAAGAGTCCTCTCCTGCTGATGTTCAGGTGTATAAAACCTCATATTTCTACCTACGTCGAGGATGTCACATTTTCAGTCTGTTTGTTTGTGAGCTAGATAAGGTCAAAACTACTGGGCTGATTTTCACAAAACTTGGTGTACGGATGGTGCACGGTCCAAAGAAGAACCAAATAAACGTTTGATTGGATCCGAAAACTTCGGGCAGATACACGGATTCCTTTCGTAACATTGTGAGGTTAAGCATTTGGACTTGGCGGAGTCCTGCACTCTGCAAAAGTACTTCTAATCTGTCTGTGTTTGTGGGTTAAGGTCTTTTTCTCAAAGTATAATCTGCCCTTAAAGGTCCCCTATCATACTGTTTCTCATCAATATACTACAGGTCTCAGATATATCCAGAGCCTGTCTCTGATTGGCTGAAACACCAAACAGATCATCGCAGCATTACCCATAATCCCCTCTGTTTCAGTGCTGATTCTCTGTCTGTTACTTTAGATGAGAATAAGGAGCCCCTCCCCACGCCCCTCTGAGAGACATTCGGTTACAAAGAACTCAATGGAGCTCTAGAGGAGATTCAGGTGATAAGGGGGGGGGGGGGGGTACCTTGGTTGCTGATTGGCTAATGGTTACACAAGACAAAACATCGTTATGACATCATAAAGTGGCCAAAATCTGATCAGCTCATTTTCAGAGAGGTTTTTATAGAAATGGATCAAAAAGAGAGAAAATCTTTGTTTCTGAAACTTTCAGAGTCTCTTTCCACAGAGGGGACACATGTTGATGTAGAAGAGACATGAAGAAGAGGGGACACATGTTGATGTAGAAGAGACATGAAGAAGAGGGGACACATGTTGATGTAGAAGAGACATGAAGAAGAGGGGACACATGTTGATGTAGAAGAGACATGAAGAAGAGGGGACACATGTTGATGTAGAAGAGACATGAAGAAGAGGGGACCACATGTTGATGTAGAAGAGACATGGAGAAGAGGGGACACATGTTGATGTAGAAGAGACATGAAGAAGAGGGGACACATGTTGATGTAGAAGAGACATGAAGAAGAGGGGGACACATGTTGATGTAGAAGAGACATGAAGAAGAGGGGGACACATGTTGATGTAGAAGAGACATGAAGAAGAGGGGACACATGTTGATGTAGAAGAGACATGAAGAAGAGGGGGACACATGTTGATGTAGAAGAGACATGGAGAAGAGGGGACACATGTTGATGTAGAAGAGACATGAAGAAGAGGGGACACATGTTGATTGTAGAGAGACGTGAGAAGAGGGGAGGACACATGGTGATGTAGAAGAGACGTGAAAGAGAGGGGACACATGTTGATGTAGAGAGACATGAAGAAGAGGGGACACATGTTGAATGTAGAAGAGACATGAAGAAGAGGGGACACAGTGTTGATGTAGAAGAGACATGAAGAAGACGGGGACACATGTTGATGTAGAAGAGACATGAAGAAGAGGGGACACATGTTGATGTAGAAGAGACATGGAGAAGAGGGGACACATGTTGATGTAGAAGAGACATGAAGAAGAGGGGACACATGTTGATGTAGAAGAGACATGAAGAAGAGGGGGACCACATGTTGATGTAGAAGAGACATGAGAAGAGGGGACACATGTGATGTAAGAAGAGACATGAAGAAGAGGGGACACATGTTGATGTAGAAGAGAAGCATGAGAAGAGGGACACATGCTGATGTAGAAGAGACATGAAGAGAGGGGGACACATGTTGATGTAGAAGAGACGTTGAGAAGAGGGGACACATGTTGATGTAGAAGAGACATGAAGAAGAGGGGACACATGTTGATGTAGAAGAGACATGAAGAAGAGGGACACATGTGATGTAGAAGAGACATGAAGAAGAGGGGACACATGTGATGTAGAAGAGACATGAAGAAGAGGGGACACATGTTGATGTAGAAGAGGACATGAAGAAGAGGGGACACATGTTGATGTAGAAGAGACATGAAGAAGAGGGGACACATGTTGATGTAGAAGAGACATGAAGAAGAGGGGACACATGTGATTGATAGAAGACGACATGAAGAAGAAGGGGGGACACATGTTGATGTAGAAGAGACATGAAGAAGAGGGGACACATGCTGATGTAGAAGAGACATGAAGAAGAGGGGACCACATGTGATGTAGAGAGACATGAAGAAGAGGGGACACATGTTGATGTAGAAGAGACTGAAGAAGAGGGGACACATGCTGATGTAGAAGAGACATGAAGAAGAGGGGACACATGTGATGTAGAAGAGACATGAAGAAGAGGGGACACATGTTGATGTAAGGAAGAGACCATGGAAGAAGGAGGACACATGTTGATGTAGAAGAGACATGAAGAAGAGGGGACACATGTTGATGTAGAAGAGACATGAAGAAGAGGGGGACACATGTTGATGTAGAAGAGACATGAAGAAGAGGGGACACATGTTGATGTAGAAGAGACATGAAGAAGAGGGGGACACATGTTGATGTAGAAGAGACATGAAGAAGAGGGGACACATGTTGATGTAGAAGAGACATGAAGAAGAGGGGACACATGTTGATGTAGAAGAGACATGAGAATAGGGGACACATGTTGATGTAGAAGAGACATGAAGAAGAGGGGACACATGTTGATGTAGAAGAGGGACATGAAGAAGAGGGGACACATGTTGATGTAGAAGAGACATGAAGAAGAGGGGACACATGTTGATTGTAGAAGAGACATGAAGAAGAGGGGACCACATGCTTGATGTAGAAGAGACATGAAGAAGAGGGGACACATGCTGATGTAGAAGAGACATGAAGAAGAGGGGACACATGTTGATGTAGAAGAGACATGAAGAAGAGGGGACACATGTTGATGTAGAAGAGACATGAAGAAGAAGGGACCACATTTGATGTAGAAGAGACATGAAGAAGAAGGGGACACATGGTTGATGTAGAAGAGACATGAAGAAGAGGGGGACACATGTTGATGTAGAAGAGACATGAAGAAGAGGGGACACATGTTGATGTAGAAGAGACATGAAGAAGAGGGGACCACATGTTGATGTAGAAGAGACATGAAGAAGAGGGGACACATGTTGATGTAGAAGAGACATGAAGAAGAGGGGACACATGTTTGATGTAGAAGAGACATGAAGAAGAGGGGACACAAATGTTTGATGTAGAGAAGAGACATGAAGAAGAGGGGGACACATGTTGATGTAGAAGAGACATGAAGAAGAGGGGACACATGTTGTGTAGAAGAGACATGAAGAAGAGGGGACACATGCTGATGTAGAAGAGACATGAGAAGAGGGGACACATGTTGATGTAGAAGAGACATGAAGAAGAGGGGACACATGTTTGATGTAGAAGAGACATGAAGAAGAGGGGACACATGTTGATGTAGAAGAGACATGAAGAAGAAGGGACACATGTTGATTGTAAGGAGAGACATGAAGAAGAGGGGACACATGTTGATGTAGAAGAGACATGAAGAAGAGGGGACACATGTTGATGTAGAAGAGACATGAAGAAGAGGGGACACATGTTGATGTAGAAGAGACATGAAGAAGAGGGGACACATGTGATGTAGAAGAGACATGAAGAAGAGGGGACACATGTTGATGTAGAAGAGACATGAAGAAGAGGGGACACATGTTGATGTAGAAGAGACATGAAGAAGAGGGGACACATGTTGATGTAGAAGAGACATGAAGAAGAGGGGACACATGTTGATGTAGAAGAGACATGAAGAAGAGGGGACACATGCTGATGTAGAAGAGACATGAAGAAGAGGGGACACATGTTGATGTAGAAGAGACATGAAGAGAGGGTGACACATGTTGATGGTAGAAGAGACATGAAGAAGAGGGGTACACATGTTGATTAGAAGAGACATGAAGAAGAGGGACCACATTTGATGTTAGAAGAGACATGAGAAGAGGGGACACATGTTGATGTAGAAGAGACATGAAGAAGAGGGGACACATGTTGATGTAGAAGAGACATGAAGAAGAGGGGACACATGTTGATGTAATAGAGACATGAAGAAGAGGGGACACATGTTGATGTAGAAGAGACATGAAGAAGAGGGGACACATGTTGATGTAGAAGAGACATGAAGAAGAGGGGACACATGTTGATGTAGAAGAGACATGAAGAAGAGGGGACACATGTTGATGTAGAAGAGACATGAAGAAGAGGGGACACATGCTGATGTACAAGAGACATGAAGAAGAGGGGACACATGTTGATGTAGAAGAGACATAAGAAGAGGGGACACATGTTGATGTAGAAGAGAATGAAGAAGAGGGGACACATGCTTGATGTAGAAGAGACATGAAGAGAGGGACACATGTTGATGTAGAAGAGACATGAAGAGAGTGGGACACATGTTGATGTAGAGAGACATGAAAAGAGGACACATGTTGATGTAGAAGAGACATGAAGAAGAAGGGACAATTTTGATGTAGAAGAGACATGAAGAAAGGGGGACACATGTTGATTCGAAGAGACATGAAGAAGAGGGACACATGTTTGATGTAGAAGAGACATGAAGAAGAGGGGACACATTTGATGTAGAAGAGACATGAGAAGAGGGGACCACTTTTGAGTAGAAGAGACATGAAGAAGAGGGGACACATGTTGATGTAGAGACATGAAGAAGAGGGGACACAGTTGATGTAGAAGAGACATGAAGAAGAGGGGACACATGTTGATGTAGAAGAGACATGAAGAAGAGGGGACACTGCTGATGTAGAAGAGACATGAAGAAGAGGGGCACATGTTGATGTAGAAGAGACATGAAGAAGAGGGGACACATGTTGATGTAGAAGAGACATGAAGAAAGGGGACACATGCTGAGTAGAAGAGACATGAAGAAGAGGGACACATTTTGATGTAGAAGACATGAAGAAGAGGGGACACATGTTTGATGTAAGAGACTGAAGAAGAGGGGACACATGTTGATGTAGAAGAGACATGAAGAAGAAGGGACACATTTTGATGTAGAAGAGACATGAAGAAGAGGGGACACATGTTGATGTAGAAGAGACATGAAGAAGAGGGGACACATGTTGATGTAGAAGAGACATGAAGAAGAGGGGACACATGTTGATGTAGAAGAGACATGAAGAAGATGGGGACACATGTGATGTAGAAGAGGACATGAAGAAGAGGGGAAACAAGTGATGTAGAAAGAGGACATGAAGAAAGAAGGGGATCTGATACAGATGAAAAAAAGTCTGACGTCAGTGACGAGGAGCTCCGCCTATCAGGGGAATGAGAAGTTGCCGTGGCATGGTAACCGCATGGTAACAGCATGGTAACAGCATGGTAACAGCATGGTAACAGCATGGTAACAGCATGGTAACAGCATGGTAACAGCATGGTAACAGCATGGTAACAGCATGGTAACCGCATGGTAACCGCATGGTAACAGCATGGTAACAGCATGGTAACCACATGGTAACCGCATGGTAACAGCATGGTAACAGCATGGTAACAGCATGGTAACAGCATGGTAACCGCATGGTAACCGCATGGTAACAGCATGGTAACCGCATGGTAACAGCATGGTAACAGCATGGTAACAGCATGGTAACAGCATGGTAACAGCATGGTAACAGCATGGTAACAGCATGGTTACAGCATGGTAACAGCATGGTAACAGCATGGTAACATGACACTCGTGCCTCGCCCCCCTCCTTTGCAGGGGGGCGTGGTCAGCTGCAGCTCATTTGCCACAGAATCAGCCCTTGCAAAAACAGGGCTGGAATAGAGCAAATAGAGCAAAATGAGGCGTGGCTAAAATGCAGGATTTGTTTGGTATTTTGAAAAAAAAAACTTCACAGACATGTTTTATATAGGTGTGGCCCTACAATATATTATTCAGATATAGCAGGATAGGTCCACTTTAAGTTATGCGTTTCATAAATGTCGAACTACTTCATAAAGCTAATTTCAGAGAGACTGTAACCAGAGATGAACTACGAAGATAGAACATGGCTTATATTCTTTACCTGCTGCAAGGAATGTCATGTTTTGGTTTGTTGTTTGTTTGTTGGTTTGTTTGTTTACAGGACAGGGGATTGTTTTTCACTACAGTTGGAAGGAGGAAGGATGAAGCACAGCCGAAGAAAGCAACGAATAAACTCTTGATTGGATCAGACATTGCGAAGCGGTAGCTCTGTGATCTCCAAATGCACTTCAAGTTTGTCTTTTGTGTGTGTTGGGAGACTTTACATCAGATTATAATATCACTATTATCCTTACACCTGCATATGAATGCCTTTAATACGGGTTGCATGGCTGTACATTCTGCTCCTCTCATATAACCAATTTCTGATAAAGAGCCTGTCGAGGCATGAAAGAAAATGATGGAAAACCCAGAACAGGGTGGGGACCTGGACATTTTCCAGACGGCATGCTGTGCAGACACTCGCTGGTGTCTTCGATAGAGAACGATCTGATGGACAGGAAGCTGCAGAATGGACTCCAGAAAGAGATGGAGAGAACAAAGGGAACTACTATGTGGTACGAAATGTCTCCCTAATTGTCTCCGTGGGCAGATAACCAATTATGTGTCGCCCGAAAAGAATGATTTGTGTTTGCAGGATTTACAACTTGACGAAGGAATTTCTCCTCGAGGCGAGAAAAAGTCCGAGTTTAAAAACACGGGCTAAAAAACAGGAAAAACACCTTAGCACCTCGCTGTGAGCTGCCTACAGGTGTGTGTGTGTGTGTGTGTGTGTGTGTATGTGGTGTGTGTGTGTGTGTGTGGTGTGTGTGTGTGTGTGTGTGTGTGTGTGTGTGTGTGTGTGTGTGTGTGTGTGTGTGTGTGTTGTGCACATAAATCACTGCCCGAGGGGGGAGAAAAACACACTCCTTCTCGCTCAGAAGCCAGAGGCGTTTGTGACACTGACATTAAACTGGGAGACACGAATTACAGTTTGCTGGAGACAGAAAATAGATCCGAGTCACACATGCTGCTGTTCTCACTCCGTGGCACTAAAAAGAGAACACCTTTTTACAGAGTTCAAAGCCATAATCATTTCCAAACATGCCTGGAAAATGCCAGCGTTTGAAGCTTTCCACAAACGTCCACAAAGTCCTTTTCTTACTTTTCTTTCGCGCTGTTTTGAAGTGGGCAGCCAGGCAGAAAGCAACCCGATTCCAGAGGGAATAGCTCAATCCAAATGTAAAGCCACATATAACATTACATAACACTCTATTTGTACAGCCATACACCTTGCTCTAAAGCCACCCGTATGTGAACCAGCAGAATAATCAGTGTGTCGCACAGACTGAGAAATACATCGTGGGAAACAATGGAGAAGTTTACGAGTGGGATACAGAGAGATTAGTGATCAAACAAACCTCTCACTGCGCCCAGTCCAAGAGTCCAACAATAAATAAGAAAGTCCCAACTCCTTTCTGCTCTGCTTGACCCAGGAGTTCGGGGGAAAGTTTGTATCCAGCTGCAAAATAAAAACTTCTTTCAAGTCCAACTTCAAGACCTTTTCTTGCTTTCTTTCTTCCAGTAAAATCCGGTCTGGTTAAATATTGACTTATTTGTTCTCAGCTGAGTGTGTGTGTGTGTCTGCAAGCGTTCCTAAGTGGAAGTGAGATATGAGACTCGGAGTGAATGTGTGTGTGTGCTGTGACTTGATCCCTCCTTTATCTTCACACACACACACACACACACACACACACACACACACACACACACACACACACACACACACACACACACAAACACACACACACACACACACACACACACACACACACACACTCTCCCTTCCCTTTCCAGGTGAGTATCCATGACGGAGAGGTTGACTCCCTTCCTCTTCCCCACCCTAAAGTTAAAAGCTCCACACCTAACCCCCCCCCCCTCCTCCTCCTACATTCCTCCCCAGCACAAGTTCACCTGTGTGGGCATGAGAGTTTGAGAGGCGCCCCTCCCTGCATGGCCTCCTCCCAAACTCTCTGGGGAGTGGCAGGCAAAAAGAGAAGTGCCCGCAGGCTATGGGAATCTGTGCTCTGCCATTTCACAACCGAGTCCTCGTGATAACGGGAACGTTTGAAACCTGTCAGAGGTTGTATTTGTGGTTGCCACATATCCTTTCTCCCATTTCTGGAGGTGAGAGTCACTTCCTGTGTCCAAGATGTGAAGCATTGCTTGACTCAGGAGAGGGTTGGAAAGGGACCAATTCAGGGGAGAGACTTTAGGGAGTGTCCTTAGTCTAAGGTGCAGAGACTTAAGTGGACTTTCAGTAGAGAAAAGGCAATGACCTCTAAGTTGATGTTCAAGTGGAGAGAATACATGATGAAGTGTCCTTGAAGTGGAGAAAACAAGACACAGTGCTCCTCCAGTGGGGGAAATGGTTTGCAGTGCCTTCCATGGAGACATTTCAGTGGAGAGAACATCATTAGTGTCCATGAAGAAGTCATGTAGTGCGCTTCCAGTGGAGAGAACACAACGAAATGTCCGCTATTGTTCCCTTCTAGTGGAGAAAACATGACGCAGTTTAGTTTGAGGGGCAGACTTTGATGAAGTGACCTCTGGGGGGGATGAAATGCACTATAATGGTTCTTTCCAGTGAGGACAATGTGACGATATACCCTTCGGATGTTCTTTCAGTGGAGAAAAGATAAAGAGTCCTTCAAGATCCCTTTCAGTGGAGAGAACGTGAAGTGACCTCTACGATGCCCTTCTAGTGGAGAGAACATGATGAAGTTTTGTTTAAAGGTCCCATGCTCTTCTGGTTCTGACCCGTCCCCTTGTGCTATGAAGGTTGTTCTGCATGTGAACGGTCTGCAGAGTCACAAACCCTCAAAGTGCACCCTGTAGAGAGTAAAACTCTAACTCAGAGAAGACCTGTCTGTGCTGCCCCAGAACGCCTCGTTGGACATTCCTCTTTCTCCATTGTTTACTTCCTGGGTTCAGTGACGTGTGAAAACCCAGATCCACAACAAATGATCGGATTGGCCCAAATGGACCAATCCGCGGAGCCCCTCACACACCAGGATCCCTTGGCTAGGGAGTCCCCATTGACTTGCATAGAGCTCCCTGAACGTTGGTAAGACGAGTTGGGATCGCTCAGCCACCACTTGAGAATTGCCTAATGTCCGTCTTCAGAAACTCTGACATTTGAAAGTTGAAACACCGTCGCAGAGGAGAGGTTCCTGTCCTCCTACAAAAAACGACCAAATAGGTCGATTGTTTAAGCAGCTTAGATTACGACCCATAGCCACGTTTTAAAGTGTAGCACCTCTAGTGGTCGTGTAAGAAACAACATGCTCCCGTTTATTCACAAATAACCCTCTCTGGAAAATCATAAATTGTGGAATAGTTTGCATTAAAACGCTTTTTGATTAGATTTCTAGCGAGAAGTGTAGATTGTACTTTCAGAATCCACGTCCAGTCGATGTGTGGGATCTACAGTTTGATAGATATTACGAAGATGATCTGAGGTCTCGCCAGGATAACTTGTATGCAGCTTCCATGTAAAGTTAGCGTGGGTGAAAACAGTTTTTCCGGTCTCGAAGTTTTCATAATAAAACCGGAAGTATTCCCCTCACTGTCAAATGAGTACACAGTGATATCTGCATTACTCATCCACTAAAACACATCAGTTTATTCTTGTTAATTACACAATATTGATTGGTTTAAATTGTGTGCAATGCTTTTGTGTTTTTAACCTTCGATTCAGAGAAACAAATAGTTTTTTAGGAGTTTAGACACTACAGTTTCAGAAGACACTACACTACCCAGAATCCCCAGCTATCGTTTGGGACTACAACATCCGCCTTGCTTTACAAACCCCGTGATTAGTCATCAAGCCCTGTGATTGGATGTTGGAGTGGCAGTGCGACAAGGTTACGCTGAGCGTCAACAGCTCTTTGAAATGGAATGGAACCACGGCAGACTTTCCAAAACTGGAATTGGACGGGTCCAGCCCCCGGGTCCAGCCCATACATCCATGGCCCAGCCCCCGGGTCCAGCCCATACATCCATGGTCCAGCCCCCGGGTCCAGCCCATACATCCATGGCCCAGCCCCCGGGTCCAGCCCATACATCCATGGTCCAGCCCCCGGGTCCAGCCCATACATCCATGGTCCAGCCCCCGGGTCCAGCCCATACATCCATGGTCCAGCCCCCGGGTCCAGCCCATACATCCATGGTCCAGCCCCCGGGTCCAGCCCCCCCCCCTCCCCCAGAACTACACATGCTGGTTATTGTGTGTTTCGCAACATTATATGGCACGTCTCTTTATAAGACGTTTTAAACTGTGTTCGCTCTGGAGGTTTAGGGGATACGAAACACAGTGGTGTTATCAAATGTAAAACATATAATTAATATAAATGGGTGCATTAATATTCCCACATGCCAGCTAAGGTCAGAAGAGCTTTGTTTAACAGCTGGTCTTATGTCTGTGACCCCTCCTGTTGTTCACTGATGAGCCTGAAACGTGCACTTGTGAAGGTTCAGAGGCTCATTGTGCAGATATGGCAGCAGCCATCGATCAGCTTAAGATAAGATACTTTATTGATCCCAAGTTGGGACATGTACTACTTTCTTCTCCTCCACTACAACTCAGAGGCTAACCTGGTATTTTTACTCCACTACATTTATTTTAGTTACTTTGCAGATTCTGATTAATGATGTGAAATATAAACAACCCTTAAATCAGACTTTAGTTACACCTGAGTCAAGTGCCAAAATAAACTATGCAATATATTGGACGTTAGGTACTTTGTCAGACTTCATATTTACCCCAACGTTTTGTTCTTATTCAAAAGAAGACCTTAACTTAAAGTATTCTTTAATGTTTAAATAAAGCCTTATCAGTGTGTCTGTTTTGCACATCCTCCTGTTGATGTCTTTGGACGTCCTGCTCTCAACTGTTTGATTCTAGAGATCACTTCAGCATCTTCTTGATATTTTCAGTTTTGTACGCAGGCTACTCTTATTAAATGTTTTCATCAAATAAAACTTATTCAACAACAAAATGCAATAACGTGCTTTAACCACTAGGCGGCGCGGGTTCAAAAAACATAATAATATCAAACATAAGACGATTAACGTCATTGTGAAATGCAAACAGAAGGTAAAGGGAAAGACAGTTCCAGTCTCTCGATGTGAAGCGTATGCATAGCACCATGAACCTGTTTAGACCTGTAACAGTCAACTGCATGAGGAGCTGGAAAGGTAGTAAATAATATCTTTAAAACCTTTCTATCAGCTGTGCACCGTTATGGTGTGAATACAGACTATCTACCGATTGGATCAAATATAAAAGTCAGCCGAATTAGTGTTGATTCTGCAAGGAGACGGATTGTGTGAAGAGAAATGTAAGATGTTTAATTGCTGATATATTTATGATCCACGTCACGTGTTCAGTTTGGCGGCAGTTCTTCCAGTTTGTCAAAAGGTCTCTGATCGGGGCTCTATCAATAAACATCTACGGCAGATCTGTATGTAATGCAGCCGGACCGTGTATTACAATGCCGCTATGTGATGACCTCCAAAGAGAAAAGCAAGAACACTCGTAAAAACGTATTTAGATTACTTTCTTCTTCCTTCACAGATGGATGTTTTGCTGAACAGGAGACACACAGAGCAAAAGGAAACTGTTTTAATGGCGTATCAAGAGCACAACTGAAACATCTGAAACGATGCAACAACATAATACACTTGTTGGGGATGCAGCTTGGGATGTGAGGAGTGAGGACACGGCTTCGAACGGGCGTGTCTCCTTCTGTCCTCCAGTGTCTGCAGGACATGAATTGAAATGTCTCGGACTTCATTTTAAGGACATGTCGGCCAGGGGTTTAGAGCTATATTTGTTTAAGCACCGGATCGGCCAAACAGGAGAGTGTGCACCAGTCTGCCTTGAGTCTAGCCGGGACTAGGCCAAGTGGAAACGCAACCAAAAACAGACCCGGCTCGGCTCGGCACGCTTAAAGCGAGCTCCCCGCTGCAGTGGAAACGCGCCATTAGATTCCCTTCCAGTGGAGAGAACAGGATCCTTCATCCGGTTCAAGTGTACAGTAAATATGTGGCCTCATCAAAACACATCTCTCTGAATCCCTTGGGATATTCTGAGAACACAACTGAGCTGAATATTTAACACCAGTCATTTTGAATATTTGAACACAGAAATGTTACAGCTTTTAAACAAAGTCTTGCCTCTCACAGTGACAGAAGGAGTGTTTCGTCCTCACTGTAAATACCACCCTGTGAAATGTGAGCAGCTCCCAGCAACCAGAGCTGCTGAAACACAAAGGCTCCTCTGAGGGAACAAAACCTCCCCCCCCCCCACTCCCTCCCCTCGCTGGCTTCTTGGAGGACACTTTGGCAGCGAAGCCCGTCCAAACAGCCGTTCTCGTGCCCACACACCGTGCACTTTCACTGAGTTGAGATCATATCTTGCCTCAAAACGATGCAGAGAAACTAGTCCATGCATTTGTTACTTCAAGGCTGGATTATTGTAACTCCTTATTATCAGGGTGTACCAAGAAGTCAGTCAAGTGGCTTCAGCTGATTCAAAATGCTGCAGCTCGTGTACTAACCAGAGTTAGGAAAAGGGACCACATGACTCCTGTTCTGGCTGCCTTACACTGGCTCCCTATAGAACACAGGATAGAATTTAAAATGCTTCTTCTCGCCTACAAAGCCCTGAATGGGCAGGCGCCATCTTACCTTAAAGAACTCATTATACCCTACTGTCCTACTAGGGCATTGCGTTCCAAGAATGCAGGGTTGTTGGTTGTTCCTAGAGTCTCTAAAAGTACAATGGGAGCCAGAGCCTTTTCTTATCAAGCTCCACATTTGTGGAATCCGCTTCCAGTTTGTGTTCGGGCGGCAGACACCCTATCCGTTTTTAAGAGTGCGCTTAAGACCTTCCTTTTTGATAAAGCTTATAGTTAGGGCTGATTAGATTCAGCCCCTAGTTTTGCTGATATAGGCTTAGTTTGTCGGGGGACATCTTACTTCTTACTTCTCTCTGTCTGTACCTGTGTACTCTGTGTACTCTGTGTACTCCCATGTTCCGATTAACCCAGCTTCCCCACATCTCTTTCTTTCTGGTGTCTATATACGCTGGGATCCGGAGTCATGGATGATCCTGCGGTCCTGTGTCCTGCATCGCGAGCCCTGGATCCTGAGTCGTGGCTGTGGTCCTGGATCATAGGTCCTGGATCTTGAGTCGTGGCTGTGGTCCTGGATCATAGGTCCTGGATCTTGAGTCGTGGCTGTGGTCCTGGATCATAGGTCCTGGATGGATATCCTCGTGGATTCATCTTCCTATTATACACACATGCATTTCCAAACATTTGGACTACCTATGTTGCAAATGTATTATCTTTTCAATTTACACACGGCATCTATTGCACGTCTGTCCGTCCTGGGAGAGGGATCCCTCCTCTGTTGCTCTCCCTGAGGTTTCTCCATGTTCCCTTTAAACTGTGGGGTTTCTCTGGAGGTGTTTCCTTGTACGATGTGAGGGTCTAAGGACAGAGGGTCTAAGGACAGAGGGTCTGAGGACAGAGGATCTGAGGACAGAGGGTCTGAGGACAGAGGGTCTAAGGACAGAGGGTCTAAGGACAGAGGGTCTGAGGACAGAGGGTCTAAGGACAGAGGGTCTAAGGACCGAGGGTCTGAGGACAGAGGGTCTGAGGACAGAGGGTCTAAGGACAGAGGGTCTAAGGACAGAGGGTCTAAGGACAGAGGGTGTGGTATTGTCATACTGATATTCTGTACAAACTGTGAAGTCCACTGAGACAAATGTAACATTTGTGATATTGGGCTATAAATAAACATTGATTGATTGATTGATTGATTTACCTCAGAATCTGCAAGAGGAGAGCGGCTGAAAGGAAACGAGAACAATCAGAGGAATGAGAAAGAAAAGCTCTCGTGTCTCCGATCCTCGCTCCATCAGTGGGTTCATTCACGGCCTTTAATGGCCTCTCTCTTCCCACCCATAAATCTGCCTCAGTGTGCAGCGAGGAGGACAGAGGGGGGAGGAGGACAGAGGGGTGAGGAGGACAGAGGGGTGAGGAGGACAGAGGGGTGAGGAGGACAGAGGGGTGAGGAGGACAGAGGGGTGAGGACAGAGGGGTGAGGACAGAGGGGTGAGGACAGAGGGGTGAGGAGGACAGAGGATCAATCTGACTTATTGTTTGTCAAAATGTGACTTTCTAAGATAAGTATGTTAGAGGAGGTAGAAGTACTCAGATCTTGTACTTGAGTAAAAGTAGAAGTACTCAGATCTTGTACTTGAGTAAAAGTAGAAGTACTCAGATCTTGTTCTTGAGTAAAAGTAGAAGTACTCAGATCTTGTTCTTGAGTAAAAGTAGAAGTACTCATA
Source organism: Harpagifer antarcticus (assembly GCA_902827135.1). Classification (NCBI taxonomy): domain Eukaryota; kingdom Metazoa; phylum Chordata; class Actinopteri; order Perciformes; family Harpagiferidae; genus Harpagifer; species Harpagifer antarcticus. Next base: position 70,808 of record CADEHL010000009.1, read on the forward strand.
TCTATCATATCATATCAACTTCAAAGTCCTCCTCATTACCCACAAAGCCCTCAACAATCAGGCCCCCCCCTACCTCACAGACTTGCTGCACCACCACGCCCCTTCCCGCTGCCTCCGCTCATCAGATGCCAACCTCCTATCCATCCCCACCCGCACCAATCACCGGACCTGGGGGGACAGAGCCTTCTCCGTCGCTGCCCCCTCCCTCTGGAACTCACTCCCCCAACCCATCAGAGACTGCACTGACCTCACCACCTTCAAAAAAACTTACAAAAACTCACCTCTTCAATCTGGCTTTTAATGTGTGATTGTTTACTATATATTTATTTGTTGTTCCTTCCTTTTCCCTTCACTATATCTGTAAAGCGTCTTTGAGCACCTGTAAAAGCGCTAACAAATTAAATCTATTATTATTATTATTATTATCTTGTACTTGAGTAAAGTAGAAGTACTCAGATCTTGTACTTGAGTAATAGTAGAAGTACTCAGATCTTGTACTTGAGTAAAAGTAGAAGTACTCAGATCTTGTACTTGAGTATACTAGAAGTACTCAGATCTTGTACTTGAGTAAAAGTAGAAGTACTCAGATCTTGTACTTGAGTAATAGTAGAAGTACTCAGATCTTGTACTTGAGTAAAAGTAGAAGTACTCAGATCTTGTACTTGAGTAAACTAGAAGTACTCAGATCTTGTACTTGAGTAAAAGTAGAAGTACTCAGATCTTGTACTTGAGTAAAAGTAGAAGTACTCAGATCTTGTACTTGAGTAAACTAGAAGTACTCAGATCTTGAGTAAAAGTAGAAGTACTCAGATCTTGAGTAAAAGTAGAAGTACTCAGATCTTGTACTTGAGTAAAAGTAGAAGTACTCAGATCTTGTACTTGAGTAAAAGTAGAAGTACTCAGATCTTGTACTTGAGTAAAAGTAGAAGTACTCAGATCTTGTACTTGAGTAAAAGTAGAAGTACTCAGATCTTGTACTTGAGTAAAAGTAGAAGTACCCAGATCTTGTACTTGAGTAAAAGTAGAAGTACTCAGATCTTGTACTTGAGTAAAAGTAGAAGTACTCAGATCTTGTACTTGAGTAAAAGTAGAAGTACCAGAGTGTAGGAATACTCTGTTACAGTAAAAGTAGAAAAGTATGATCAACATATAGTGAAAGTAGTTGTTTAGTTAAAGGCTGCACCCTCATTCCCCATCTCAGTGTGAAAGGGTATAAAACAATATGTGCAGCTTGTGAAAGTAAACAAGTCTTTCAAATATTTTAAATACTCACACTGTCCACTTTAACCCCGGGTGGAGCTTCAGAAGCACGATGACCCCTGACGCATCGCTGTGGGGTCAGATGTTCAAACCTCCACCTGGACCACACATGCAAACCCTGAGAGAAGTGTGTGTGTGTGTGTGTGTGTGTGTGTGTGTGTGTGTCCCAATAAAAAGGAAGGTGTGTTTTAATTTCCATCAGGGGAAATGTCACCATAACAGACCTTCAGTAGTCTTTACCAATACCAGTAAAAATATCCTTGAAACCCATTGGATCACACATTAAACAAAATAGATTTTATTAAGGCCGTTTTTTTAATGAAAGACTTTGTATACCATCGATTATTGGTATTAAATTGTCTCGTGAGAATATTGAGTGTTAAAATAAGCAGGATAAGAGCTAGTTAGCCGACACTAGGCAGCACAGTCATGCTAACGGCTAACCGCGCTAATGCTAACGGAGGATACATCGAGTGTCTCCTCGGGCAAGACCCTTCACCCTAAATCGCTCCTGTGGGCTTTGTCCACAGGAGCGATGTTTTTCATGAGTGATATATTTCATGTAAAGCACTTTGAGCACTTGGAAAAGCACTAAAAGATATACTAAAAATTATTAAAATGATAACCTGCGTTTAGTACTTGGCTAGATAACAGAGCTAACGGCTAATGCTAACAGCTAACGGAGGTAATTTAAAGGGAAATGTAATTGTGTGACAACCCTTAACTTTTATGATAAAACACAAAGAAAGTAAAGCTTTATTAAAACGTTATGACAACAGAGGCTATTTTGAAACTGGATGCAAACCTGTTTCTGTGAACACAAGTAATCATTAGTAATTATCAACGTGTACCTTGTTGTGATATCTTGTTTTATCAATTTAACTTTCACTCACACTCTGTTGATGTGCTTTAAACTCCTGAATTTCCCTACAGGGATAAATAAACTTCCATCTTATCTTATCTTCGTAAAAAGCTCATAAATATTCGTGGAAAAGACAAAAACCGACAGTAATAATCCAACAGAAAAGGCAACAACTGATCCATTTATTCACCTTATCATCAAATATGTACAAGCTAAAAAAAGTGTTAGCTAACAGGTCAGTCAATATGCAAATGATGTACTTGTTCGACTACAATGACATAAAACCGCTATAGTAAGCGAGAAAATACTGGAACAAAACTAATGACATAAAAATGAAGGATGCAAAGTCCGAATTTTCTCCAGATGTCACTTTCAAATGAAGACATACAATCCAGGAGAGAGTCTTTAGATGTGAGGGTTGGTTGGTTGGTTGGTTGGTTGGTAAAAAATCGTACATTGAGAGTCCACATTGTCATTCGTCTGCTTTCTGATCTTTCTCACATTTATAATGAGCACAGGGAAGGGCTGGGAAACACACCGATGTTATCTCGACATCTGGATACAAGAATGGATAACACAGATGGATTTAAGATAGTGTTTTTTCGTGGTTTGAGAGTAAAAAAATCCACTTTACTGACAAGCTTTTATCTACATTTCCATCGTGTAATCACTCAGTGACTCAAATATCGATAGAAGTCCGAAAACGTCCCCGATATCAGAGTGTTCCTCACATCTCCCAGCCCTACACTCGGGCGTGGCAGCTTCCTGTTCTTCTTGTAGTGGAGATCATTGCTTGGCTTTCTTCAGGATGGTTCCCACGGCGGAGATGACGGTGGTCTTGGTGCCGCTGGCGGTGGTGGTGACGGAGACGACGGCCGGTAACGAGGAGCTGGTGGTGATGGCGGCGGGCTGGGAAAGAGTCACGGGGATCGCCGAGTCCCATTTACTCTTCCTCTTCTGGGCCTCTGAGGACAAACACACAGGAGGGATTCAGTGAGATCAGGAAGGAACAGGAAGGGGCGATTAAGGGCTTCGAATATCAATCAAAACAATAACAGCACAACAACACAATAATGGCGTATCATTGCAGTTAGCTTCTCCTGGTTAGCATTAGCTATTGTTTTCACAATAACATTTAACCGGCACACATACATCTACCTTAGGGATGGACATTTGAAAGCAAATGTATATTCGAATATTCGACCCCCCAAAAAAACGGGTAACTGAAACCTGAAACCTACATGTTCAAATAAGTTTAGAAACCAAGTCGAATGTATTGAACTGGTGATCACAGTTTGACAGCTATAGGCCGACAGCTTTCATGTGTGGAGGCGATTCACAATCAGCCCAGCTGTAGAGAAGACCCTCTCAGCTGGAACGGAGGTTGCGGGTATAGCAAGTATATAAGTTTAATTTGGCATAGTTTGACCTCTACACCGCACTCACTACCCTGGTCCAAATATTTCCACACATTACTCCTTTTTGACGCCATGTCTGTGTAGGACTCTTCTTAGAGTGTAAATAATTATTAAAATATGTTGAATACCGGCAAAACTAAAAAATGTCTCTGCACTTTGCCGCCACACACGGTTGCCAAGCAGCGCTTATTGTTGTTTAGGCTGGCCATGTGTCGCGAGTGTTGACAGGGGGCGGGGGGAGCACGCTCATGAACCTCGCAACGGCTGCGGATCGCATTTGCGCCGCATTTGGGCCTAAAATGAGGTTTGAGTCTGCGTGATCTGCGTAGGGAGGGGCAGCAGCCGTATCATTGGCTAGAACTAGATCTGATGGATTTGGACATAAACGCGAGAGAAGTCTAACCGGACGCGAGAGAGAGAGATCAGCAGCTGCAGCTCTGCCCGCTGTGAGGGACCGGTGAGCGGAGCAAAACACACCTTTAGACATCACCTAACACATTTAATTGAATAACATTGAATTATTCAATTTGATAATATGTAATCAAGTTAGGCATCACTCCCAAAAAAAAAAGTGTACAAATATTCATAACTCATATTCGAATACATGAATAATTTCGAATATTCGATTAATCGTTCCCATCCCTAATATACATATATAACCCAAATATGTATGGTCAATTAATTCATTTCTTATTTTAACTTAAAGGCGGGGTCATTTTGGAGAAACCAGCTCGAGTGCGCTAGAATTTGAAAAAACACAGCCGGAAGAAATGTGCCACTTCCTCACAGAGCCCCTCCTCCAACGCACATGCACGCGCTCATGACCAATGAGGGCAGAGATCAGTCTGTGCCCAGATGGAAGGCTGACAGGCAGGTAGGCCATCCAGTTACTTTAGCCGGCTCAGATGATTGGTCGAGCTTTCTACAGCGCCACGGCTTCAAAGCACTTCAGATATTCATTGCTATCGGGACGTTGAGAGCACTCCATGGAATATAACAACAAGTGTATCTCAAGCATGTTTCTCAAACTTACCGACCTTTAACTGTATATAAAATTGTATTTTGTCTTTGATTTTATTAATCTTTAATTTTGTGTGATCTGTCCTGTTTTTCATTCTCACCCTGTTGCTATTTAAACAACTGAATTTCCCCCCGGAGATGAATAAAGGTCCATCTTATCTGTTCTTAAAAAAAACTATTTCTCAGGATCTTTTAACTGGATCTTCCACAGAGGAGCCCCGCTCTCTAAAACTAACAGACAGAAGTAAAACCGGTTTAAACACCGAAAAAAATAAGATAGAAATGTGTCATTTTCATGGGATACCGGGCGTAAGAGCTACGAGCTACGAGCTAACGTAACAATTGTTCCTCGAATAATAAGATCCAGTTGTTCAAGAGTGTTTTTTTCAGATGCCGAATTATCCACGAAGACCTTATTCTCTCAAAAACAGACCCACTCATTAAAAGCAGAAATAAAAATTCACTACAATTGTGTTTCTGTGAAATAGGAGAAAGGGGCTACGAGCTAAATGCTAACGTAACACGCTTGTCTCTGATAACGTAAGATCCAGATGTCCAGGGCGTTTGATGGACTTAAAGGAACTCAAACGTCAGGCCGGGTGATTCATCTGTTGTGTTGGATGTTTACCTGTAGACGTGGTGGAGGTGTTGCTGCTGTTGGTGGAGGCCGCTGTGTTCGAGGGGTTGTTGCCCTTCTTCGTCCCCGTGACGAACTCAATCTGTGAAACACACTGAATACTATAAAAGTTTTGTTTTATGTGAAACCATTTTGAAACAACAACCGCATCAAGGGCACAAAGGTCTCATTATGTATCATTAAGACTTCACTATGCAACACTAGTGCTCCTATTGGCTAGCTTCAACACATCTTAGTGATAGGCAAAGGGGCGGGACATCTCTATGAGGTGGACCAATCACAACAGAGCCGGCCAGCTAACCAATCAGAGCAGACTGGGCTCTGGTTTCAGACAGAGGGTGAAAAGAGGTGCTGCAGCATGAGAACACTAAAGAGCTTTAGAACATTAAAGCAAGGAGACATGTAGAGACACTACATACTGATATACACCTGAACATCAGCAGGAGAGGACTCTTTAAAGTAGAGACACTACATACTGATATACACCTGAACATCAGCAGGAGAGGACTCTTTAAAGTAGAGACACTACATACTGATATAAACCTGAACATCAGCAGGAGAGGACTCTTTAAAGTAGAGACACTACATACTGATATAAACCTGAACATCAGCAGGAGAGGACTCTTTAAAGTAGAGACACTACATACTGATATACACCTAACATCAGCAGGAGAGGACTCTTTAAAGTAGAGACACTACATACTGATATACACCTGAACATCAGCAGGAGAGGACTCTTTAAAGTAGAGACACTACGTACTGATATACACCTGAACATCAGCAGGAGAGGACTCTTTAAAGTAGAGACACTACATACTGATATACACCTGAACATCAGCAGGAGAGGACTCTTTAAAGTAGAGACACTACATGCTGATATACATCTGAACATCAGCAGGAGAGGACTCTTTAAAGTAGAGACACTGCATACTGATATACACCTGAACATCAGCAGGAGAGGACTCTTTAAAGTAGAGACACTGCATACTGATATACACTTGAACATCAGCAGGAGAGGACTCTTTAAAGTAGAGACACTACATACTGATATACACCTGAACATCAGCAGGAGAGGACTCTTTAAAGTAGAGACACTACATACTGATATACACCTGAACATCAACAGGAGAGGACTCTTTAAAGTAGAGACACTACATACTGATATACACCTGAGCATCAGCAGGAGAGGACTCTTTAAAGTAGAGACACTACATACTGATATACACCTGAACATCAACAGGAGAGGACTCTTTAAAGTAGAGACACTACATACTGATATACACCTGAGCATCAGCAGGAGAGGACTCTTTAAAGTAGAGACACTACATACTGATATACACCTGAACATCAGCAGAGAGGACTCTTTAAAGTAGAGACACTACATACTGATATACACCTGAAACATCAGCAGGAGAGGACTCTTTAAAGTAGAGACACTACATACTGATATACACCTGAACATCAGCAGGAGAGGACTCTTTAAAGTAGAGACACTAACATACTGATATACACCTGAACATCAGCAGGAGAGGACTCTTTAAAGTAGAGACACTACAATACTGATATACACCTGAACATCAGCAGGAGAGGACTCTTTAAAGTAGAGACACTACATGCTGATATACACCTGAACATCAGCAGGAGAGGACTCTTTAAAGTAGAGACACTACATACTGATATACACCTGAAAACATCAGCAGGAGAGGACTCTTTAAAGTAGAGACACTACTGCTGATATACACCTGAACATCAGCAGGAGAGGAACTCTTTAAGTAGAGACACTGCATACTGATATACACCTGAACATCAGCAGGAGAGGACTCTTTAAGTAGAGACAAACTGCATACTGATATACACTTGAACATCAGCAGAGAGGAACTCTTTAAAGTAGAGACACTACATACTGATATACACCTGAAACATCAGCAGGAGAGGACTCTTTAAAGTAGAGACACTACATACTGATATACACCTGAACATCACAGGAGAGGACTCTTTAAAGTAGAGACACTACATACTGAATACACCTGAGCATCAGCAGGAGAGGACTCTTTAAAGTAGAGACACTACATACTTGATATACAACCTGAACATCAGCAGGAGAGGACTCTTTAAAGTAGAGACACTACACACTGATATACACCTGAACATCAGCAGGAGAGGACTCTTTAAAGTAGACACTACATACTGATATACACCTGAACATCAGCAGGAGAGGACTCTTTAAAGTAGAGACACTACATACTGATATACAACCCTGAACATCAAGCAGAGAGGACTCTTTAAAGTAGAGACACTACAACACTGATATACACCTGACATCAGCAGGAGAGGACTCTTTAAAGTAGAGACACTACATACTGATATACACCTGAACATCAGCAGGAGAGGACTCTTTAAAGTAGAGGGCACTACATACTGATAGTACACCTGAACACAGCAGGAGAGGACTCTTTAAAGTAGAGGCACTACATACTGATATACACCTGAACATCAGCAGGAGAGGGACTCTTTAAAGTAGAGACACTACATACTGATATACAACCTGAACATCAGCAGGAGAGGACTCTTTTAAAGTAGAGACACTACATACTTGATAATACACCTGAACACCAGCAGGAGAGGGACTCTTTAAAGTAGAGACACTGCATACTGATATACACTTGAACATCAGCAGGAGAGGACTCTTTAAAGTAGAGACACTACATACTGATATACACCTGCACATCAGCAGGAGAGGACTCTTTAAAGTAGAGACACTACATACTGATATACACCTGAACATCAGCAGGAGAGCACTCTTTAAAGTAGACACTACATACTGATAGGGACTCTTTAAAGCCTCTGTACTATCCCTTCAGTTTGCTCCTGCCTGCATACCTTCACAGCAGAGAATAATAAATGTGATCCTGAGGGAACGTGTTCATTCACGTCTCGTTTCTACCGTACGATGCTGAGCTTCTTTCACGATTAGTCAGCAGGATCTATCTGGCAAAATAAAGACATACTCAGGTGTTTTTAAATCTACACAAGGTGTGAAAAACACGTACGGGCAGCTGCAGTTACGAGAGCAGAACTCGGCACATGTGGAATTCTGCGTAAGTCTGACGAAAAGTAAATACCCTGACCTCAGCTGGTGGAGACTTGCCCTTGACGCAGACACAAACACACGTTTAAAATGCTCTTATCGTCGTGTTTAAACTCACCTTGGTGCGCTCCTTCTTGGCTTTCTCCAGCTTGTCCATCTCCACCTTCTGAGATTTGGCTGCAGGGACAAGACGCAGAAGCGATGAGTGTTTGTCACGTAGAGTTGCTCAGAAATGTGAAGAAGATGAAGGTCGAGCTTACCCAAGCCTTCGTAGTACGAGTCCTCCGACCAGCCGTGGGGATCGAACATGTCTTTGGGGTAATTTGTTCCCAGTTCGTCTATACTGCAGAACTGAATGAGCTTCTCGTAAATGCTGGACAGAAAAACAACAAAGAAAAAGTGGTTTGTTATTTTGAACATCGGCAACGTCACTATATTTCTATCATGAAGGAGACTTATGGCGCGTTTCCACTTGGCCTAGAACCGGCTAGCGGGTCCTAATTCACAGTTTTTCGGCCCCATAAAATCGTGGTTCTAGGGCCAGGAACAACCGGGCTGAGTCGGGCTGAGTATTCTAAACTAGAGAGAGAATCGCTGGCAAGGGGCAACTACAACAAGATGAACATATCTGACCGTGATGTAATTGTAATACACGTTTCTAAATGATGCCGAAGAAACAACACACTGATACCGGTTAGTAACAACACGCTGATACCGGTTAGTAACAACACACTGATACCGGTTAGTAACAACACACTGATACCGGTTAGTAACAACACGCTGATACCGGTTAGTAACAACACACTGATACCGGTTAGTAACAACACGCTGATACCGGTTAGTAACAACACACTGATACCGGTTAGTAACAACACGCTTGATACCGGTTAGGTAACAACACGCTGATACCGGTTAGTAACAACACACTGATACCGGTTAGTAACAACACACTGATACCGGTTAGTAAACAACACAACTGATACCGGTTAGTAACAACACACTGATGTACCGGTTAGTAACAACACACTGATACCGGTTAGTAACAACATCACTGATACCGGTTAGTAACAACACACTGATACCGGTTAGTAACAACACACTGATACCGGTTAGTAACAACAACACTGAATACACGGTTAGTAACAACACGCTGATACCGGTTAGTAACAACACACTGATACCGGTTAGTAAGAACACACTGATACCGGTTAGTACAACACAGCTGATACCGGTTAGTAAGAACACACTGATACCCGGTTAGTAACAACACACTGATACCGGTTAGTAACAACACACTGATACCGGTTAGTAAGAACACCCGCTGGATACCGTTTAGTAACAAACACACTGATACCCCGGTTAGTAACAACACACTGATAATACCGGTTAGTAACAACACAGCTGATACCGGTTAGTAACAACACACTGATAACCGGTTAGTAACACACACTGATACCGGTTAGTAACAAACACACTGATACCGGTTAGTAACAACACACTGATACCGGTTAGTAACACACACTGATACCGGTTAGTACACACCGATACCGGTTAGAACACACTGATACCGGTTAGTAACACCACACTGATACCGGTTAAGTAAACACACACTGATACCGGTTAGTAACAACACACTGATACCGGTTAGTAACAACAACACTGATACCGGTTAGTAACAACACACTGATACCGGTTAGTAACAACACACTGATACCGGTTAGTAACAACACGCTGATACCGGTTAGTAAAAACACGCTGATACCGGTTAGTAACAACACGCTGATACCGGTTAGTAACAACACGCTGATACCGGTTAGTAACAACATACTGATACCGGTTAGTAACAACACACTGATACCGGTTAGTAACAACACGCTGATACCCGTTAGTAACAACACACTGATACCGGTTAGTAACAACACACTGATACCGGTTAGTAACAACACGCTGATACCGGTTAGTAACAAACACGCTGATACCCTTAGTAACAACACATGATACCGGTTAGTAACAACACACTGATACCGTTAGTAACAACACACGCTGATACCGGTTAGTAACAACACGCTGATACCGGTTAGTAACAACACGCTGATACCGGTTAGTAACAACACCTGATACCGGTTAGTAACAACACACTGATCCGGTTAGTAACAACACGCTGATACCGGTTGTAACAACACACTGATACCGGTTAGTAACAACACACTGATACCGGTTAGTAACAACACACTGATACCGGTTAGTAACAACACTGATACCGGTTAGTAACAACACACTGATACCGGTTAGTAACAACACACTGATACCGGTTAGTAACAACACGATGATACCGGTTAGTAACAACACACTGATACCGGTTAGTAACAACACACTGATACCGGTTAGTAACAACACACTGATACCGGTTAGTAAACACACTGATACCGGTTAGTAACAACACACTGATACCGGTTAGTAACAACACACTGATACCGGTTAGTAACAACACACTGATACCGGTTAGTAACAACACACTGATACCGGTTAGTAACAACACGCTGATACCGGTTAGTAACAACACACTGATACCGGTTAGTAACAACACACTGATACCGGTTAGTAACAACACACTGATACCGGTTAGTAACAACACACTGATACCGGTTAGTAACAACACACTGATACCGGTTAGTAACAACACACTGATACCGGTTAGTAACAACACACTGATACCGGTTAGTAACAACACACTGATACCGGTTAGTAACAACACACTGATACCGGTTAGTAACAACACACTGATACCGGTTAGTAACAACACACTGATACCGGTTAGTAACAACACACTGATACCGGTTAGTAACAACACACTGATACCGGTTAGTAACAACACACTGATACCGGTTAGTAACAACACACTGATACCGGTTAGTAACAACACACTGATACCGGTTAGTAACAACACACTGATACCGGTTAGTAACAACACACTGATACCGGTTAGTAACAACACACTGATACCGGTTAGTAACAACACACTGATACCGGTTAGTAACAACACACTGATACCGGTTAGTAACAACACACTGATACCGGTTAGTAACAACACACTGATACCGGTTAGTAACAACACACTGATACCGGTTAGTAACAACACACTGATACCGGTTAGTAACAACACACTGATACCGGTTAGTAACACACACTGATACCGGTTAGTAACAACACACTGATACCGGTTAGTAACAACACGCTGATACCGGTTAGTAACAACACACTGATACCGGTTAGTAACAACACACTGATACCGGTTAGTAACAACACACTGATACCGGTTAGTAACAACACACTGATACCGGTTAGTAACAACACACTGATACCGGTTAGTAACAACACCTGATACCGGTTAGTAATGCTTTGAGTCTGCAGACAGACGGCAGAACGAAAAACCCTTTAAAATGCGTGTTTCTGAATGGAGATTGGCTAAGCTAACGTTATATATGCTCCGACCGTCCACGCTCACAGCAACGGCCTACAGACATAAATAAACCAGTGACTGGTATTCCTCCATGACACACAGACAGTCCTGTGGTTTGGACTGGTTTAACTTCTGTCTAGTTTCCTGAACAGATATGAGGAGCTGTGAGCTCTGAGGGCTAAGAGCTAACGGCTATGTTGTTTTTCTGGGGCGCTCATTGAAGATAGACGTCACGGCTCCGCCTACACTTGCGTTACTATAGTATACTACCCCAGTTCCTAAACTGTATGGAAGTGCAGCTTTAAAGTGAGCCGGGCCGAATAAGGCCTAACCGAAACCGAGCGGGCCGTGCAGTGGAAACACGCCATTAGAGGTATAAGCGATTTATTTGTACGAATGTTTGACTCCGAGCTTGAGATGTCCTAAAACTGAAAGAAAGTCTTAAAATAGTAGCATTCATTCACCTCCAAATTGAGTGCATCATCACTATTACAACTGTGAATGTGTCTCTTCACTCAATTTATTGCATCCATTTCGATGTGTTTTTGGTCTTTTTAACCCAAGATGGCAGCAAAACTGTGAAACTATTTAAAATGTCGTTTCAATGCAAAATGACCGGGACCTTTGCACATGAAAGCCACAAACATTAACTGATTTACTTTACTTTGTAATATGAAAAGATATTCACATTACTGCATTGCTACCCCATTTCACATTGAAATGTTCATTTAGCAAAATAAAACTACGTGACAGATTTGTATATCATAAAGCTTGGGGAAGACATTTGACTCTTACTAAAACCACATGTTTAAAATCAATGGGACGGCAAATACCATTTACATTTAGATGCTCGTTAATGTCCTTTAAAACATGTTCTTTTCTACTGTGATTGTGATGTGTTCAATGTCTGTTTTCCTGTTTCGTGTAACATGTGTCCTGAGCTGTGACGCAAGAAACAGCAGGAGAGAACTCTTAAAAGTAGAGACACTACAGACTGATATACACCTGAACATCACAGGAGAGGACTCTTTAAAGTAGAGACACTACATACTGATATACACCTGAACAGCAGCAGGAGAGGACTCTTTAAAGTAGAGACCTACATACTGATATACACCTGAACATCAGCAGGAGAGGACTCTTTAAAAGTAGAGACTCTACCTACTGATATACACCTGAACTCAGCAGGAGAGGACTCTTTAAAGTAGAGACAACTACATACCGCTAATACACCTGAACATCATCAGGAGAGGACCTCTTAATGTAGAGACACTACATACTGATATACAACCTGAACATCAGCAGGAGAGGACTCTTTAAAGTAGAAGACACTACATACTGATATACACCTGAACATCAGCAGGAGAGGACTCTTTAAAAGTAGAGACACTACATACTGATATACACCTGGACATCATCAGGAGAGGACTCTTTAAAGTAGAGACACTACATACTGATATACAAACCTGAAACATCAGCGAGAGGACTCTTTAAAGTAGAGACACTACATACTGATATACACCTGGACATCAGCAGGAGAGGACTCTTTAAAGTAGAGAACACCACTACTGATATACACCTGAACATCAGCAGGAGAGGACTCTTTAAAGTAGACACTACATACTGATATACACCTGAACATCAGCAGGAGAGGACTCTTTAAAGTAGAGACACTACATACTGATATACACCTGAACATCAGCAGAGAGGACTCTTTAAAGTAGAGACCTACATCTGATATACACCTGGACATCAGCAGAGAGACTCTTTAAAGTAGAGACCTACATACTGATATACACCTGACATCATCAGGAGAACTCTTTAAAGTAGAGACCTACATACTGATATACACCTGAACATCAGCAGGAGAGGACTCTTTAAAGTAGAGACACTACAATACTGATATACACCTGAACATCAGCAGGAGAGGACTCTTTA
>CADEHL010000010.1:0-17500 GCA_902827135.1 Harpagifer antarcticus
TGTGTGTGTGTGTGTGTGTGTGTGTGTGTGTTGTGTGTGTGTGTGTGTGGGTGTTGTGTGTTGTGTGTGTGTGTGTTGTGTGTGTGCAATTTTTTTAGACAATGATGATGTAATGGTTCCTGAAAATGAGAGTGACTAAAGCTCTTTTGGTTGGAGTGTCAGGCAGGAGACGGGTGTTTACAGGATAATGGCACCCCCTACAGGATGCTGTGTGTCATTACAACAGAGGGGGAGGGGCTCTTTAAGAGGGGGCCGTAAAACTGAAAAGGTTCATCCTCTGGGGAGTGCATTGAGGCAGTGTGTTGTAAATGAAATTCAGGGCTGTTGTGAGAGATTTAAACATTTAAATGATTGAAATTAAAGCAGCAACAGCGAGGTACTTTAAAGTCAAGCTTTAAAGACATCACAAGGACTACATTTCCTATAATGCAACAGTGTTTCTTCCCCTCTTGGACGTGCATATTAAAGGGTTACTGGTAACACATGGTAACACAAATGTAATCTAAGGATTTTGGGGGGATCAAACAATTGTGAGAAACCTTCACGTTTAGTTTAAGCCTTAAGGTAAAGGTAAGATGCCTTACACACTACATGTTAAGGTGAGTGAAGCAGGCAGGACCCAAATGCAGAATAAACAGAAAAATACCTTTATTTCAAGGTTTTTAAGGAACACCACGGAACATTACCTCGTGAACACAGTCAACGACAAACAACGAACCAACAAAGACAGACTACTATCACACAAACAAGACACAGGTGAGGAGGGAGGACAACACCCAGGGCGGCCAGGTGAACACAATCAGGTAATCAGGTCGGAGGGAAAACAGACAGACAGCAACAGGCAAGACAGGGGTGGAACACTCTTCAAAATAAAACATGAAACCAAGACAGAAAAAGACAAGACAAACACAACACAGACAGATCGTGAACTACATTTTCCCATAATGCAACCGTGTTTTCTTGTCCCTGGCTTCCCCGTTTCAAAATCCTTCAGGGTTCATCCTCTGGGGAGTGCATTCAAGCTTTACTCCGTGTCAATCTGTTACTCAGGAAATGTAACAATTCAATGAGCAAAATAAAAACAGCAGAAAGAAATAAGGAACCCTCATTTTGAGGTACTTTAAGGTCAAGCTTCAAAGACATTAGAGACCACATTTCCCACAACTCAGTGGTGTTTCGTCTCAGTCCTGGCCCATTTCAATATTCAAAGCTTAAATGTGTACCACCCCCTACAGGCTAGGGGGGTCATTTCTCTTTTTACCCCGAGGGAGGTGCTGTAAAAGGGGTCATCGTAGAAACCTTTACCTTGAGGTACTTTAAGGTCAAGCTTGAAATAGATTAGAGACTACATATCCCATAATGCAACTCAGTGGTGTCTGGCCCATTTCGAACACAAAGTGAAACAGATCAACACCATTCCCAATTTGAGCTCCAGAAACACTGATGTCTCATTAAGATCCAAACACCAGGGCGTTAAACACACCGTTAACCCTTTTTCTAAGTTTGTTATTTGTCTGAATCCATTTTGTTTGCAATATCCCTTTTCTTTAATTTACATTTGAACAATGTTCTTCAACAGAAAGCTTTGCGTTCAACTATCATGTTCTCTTTGCATAAAGCTTTGAATATAACTTTGTATAGTTTTTTACCAGGACTTGCAGGTCTTGGGTTTTTCGCAGCGCAGTGATTGGTGCATCCGAGGACACTTCCCCTGAAGCTGCACCGCGTCCTGATTGGATGCTGCAGCCGACCCACAGATTTCATTGGCTGCAGAGAGTCTTCTGAAGGAAAAATAAGAAGAGAAACTTTGTTATGGTTCAATTGTCCGAATGAAAATCCAGTCCTACGTCTTTTCCTAACAATCGTTCCTTCAAGTCAGAATACATAAAAGTCTACGAGATAATTACCTTACTTCTCATTTGATTTATTACCTCAGGGAACATTTTTCCTAATACGTTTATAGTCTCAATCTCTAGTTTTAAGTCTACCTTGTGACCGGTCGCTATAGCATAGTGGTTCCTTGTTTGTGTCCTTTCCTGACAATTCTCCTTCAGTGGAAAACGTTGTTGGTTTAAAACCCTCTGGAGTCTAAGGGTATTTTCTCGATTTTCTGATGTTTCTTAAATCCCCTTTTAAATGTATTTCTTCTAACATGGCACCCCATGTGTTACATATCAAAATGTTCAGGACAATCTCTGGTATTGCTATATATGCAAATTACTCACCTTAGAGCACTGTTTGATGAGATAAGTAGCTCAAAAGCTTAAAATGTTACATCCGATTTTTTTCGTCAAACCTCTTGTGAAACACAAATGTACTCATGTGATCGAATTGTTTTGGTGTTTTAGATTGGTTACCAAAGTCTTAGGATCACAAAAGCAGTGAAATATTTGAATTAAACTGTATATAAATGTGTTATTCATGTCTAAAATGAAAAAAATGTAATTCGAATTTTGAGTAAAACAGGTTGTTTATCACTCTACTTTCACCACAGCAGGACTGAGATACATCAGGATCTGAATAATGACTTCATATTACATACCAAGGTCATGTGATGTGTACAAATACAAATTGAGCATTCAAACTTTTTATTCAACCAACAATTTATTATAAATATGTTTTTTTTTCAACCAACTATTTATATAAATATAAGAAACTGGAAAATCTAACTATTACAATATTGAACATCAGAACTTTCAACCAACTATTCATTATAAATGTCAAGACAGTGTCAAGGTCTTTGTCTGTCTTCCAAGACAGTGGGTCCTGGCTGCTGTGAAGGTGGGGGGTGATGGTGCATGGACTGCTGTGTAGGTGGGGGGTACAAATGCTATACGAGACCTCCACGAGGACCTCCTTGCTGGCTGGGTTGAAGGTTGATGGCCTGTGGTGGAGCCTTTGTGCTGAGGTGTATCTTGACCTGGTGGCAGCTGCAGATGGAGGTGGAGGCAGCTGTAGTGATGCTGGTCTGCTGGTCCTTGGTGGTGTTGGCTCTGGTGAAGGCCCTTGTGCCACGGTAGATCTTGACCTGGTGGCAGCCGCAGATGGAGGTGGAGGCAGCTGTAGTGATGCTGGTCTGCTGGTCCTTGGTGGTGATGGCTCTGGTGAAGGCCCTTGAGCCACAGTAGATCTTGACCTGGGGGCCGGCACAGATGGATGTTCTGGCTGCTGGATAAACGCTGCCTGTGGGCCACTAGGCCCAGACGGCTGTGATTTTCAGTTACTTTACATTCAGTATAAAATCACAGACACACATATACATAGGCTACATCTGATTACAAATCTGTACAGGACTGTTAAAATAATAACAGGCACACATAAATAAATCTATGACAAAGTCTCATCTGTACAGATAAAATAATCGATGGCAAAAACATGTCACTGTAAATGTCTCCGTTGTGGGACGAATAAATGATTAATTTAATCATCTACACATGTAATCTCACTTTTACACACCAACATAACGTTAACACAGAGTAAACGTTTGCTGATGGAGAGTCTATTTTGTGCCAAGAAAAAGTTCATGACTATTGATACAAAATATATATCAATAAACCTATTGTTCATTTTCGCGGTTTTCCCCACACATTGCGAGGACACTGTTACTATAATATTTACACTTACCCATGTCCAAATGGATCCTTGTTGTTGTCTTTGTGTTCTTCTTCTTCAGAAGAGTCGAAGACTTCAGGTTCTGAGGCTCTATCTTCACTGCTGCTAGCGAAAACAATCTCTAGCGAAGTTCGCAACTGTAAAGTTTTTTTTAGCCATTTTCTCTCTCTCTCTCTCTCTCTCTCTCTCTCTCTCTCTCCCCTCACAGAGGTTAACTGATGGAAGACACGTGGTTTATGTTTTGTTTACTTGGTGGGTAGGTCCTTAGTGATTTCTCGATGTCCATTGGTCATTTCAGACCATGATGGCTGCCGGCCGAGATTTCCTTGACGGACACACAAATCCACCAATCCCACACAGTGTAAAGTCAAGCTGCTTTGAGCGGCCATATTGGCTGCTGTGCCCTGGTTACAGTCTCACAGGAGATACCGCTGGAAAGCTACCCTTCCAGCGATTCCGCGGATATCTGAATCATGTTTCTACTCCTTGTAATCGAAAATATATGATTAATTACGTAAAATTATGCGGACCTGGACGCGCCGGCGCAAGATGTGAAGGATAATTCATCAGCACTACCAGAAAAGGCCTTCGATATTTTAAAGGTCTCGTATTATACCATTATTAGGCACATATTACAGGTCTCAGATATATAAAAACATGTCGATGAAGTGTTTTGCTCAAAATACCAAACATTCTAGCCTCTATTTCAGCCTGTTACTAAAGAGCTGATTCTGGGTCTAAAGCTTAAAAACAAATAATAATAAATAAATAAAAACGAGATCCGAGACGAGAGCTCAAGCTGGAGAACTCTCCCAGCAGATACTCAGCTAAATGCTGCCGTGATGAAACTCCATATCATGTTCCAAACCACATCAAGGATCCTCTCTGAAACAGGATGGAGCTCAAACTCAGGTTTACCACAAGGTGACTTCCTTTTGACTTCCTGCTTCTTCACACATGCTCTCTCCAGTACAGGTTAGCTCTGAGTGTTAGCATGCTAATGTGAACACAGACCATATTACTTCCAGAACACGTCTCATTGTTTCTGACAGCAGCGTTTCTGATTGGCCTGTGGGGGTAAAGCCCGCCCACATTTTAGTAATGTGGTCATGACGCAGCAAATCTGGATCAGCTCCGTTGTTCCCTGTTTTTAGAGATGTGGGTACGGAGGAGAAGAGAGAGGGGTTTATTTCCTGACACTTTGTGAGTCTCCTGACACCGGGGACACATGTTGATGTAGAAAAGACATCACTTTGTGAGTCTCCTGACACCGGGGACACACCGGGGACACACCGGGGACACACCGGGGACACACCGGGGACACATGTTGATGTAGAGAAGACATCAGAAAGTGCATTTTGCATGATAGGAGACCTTTAAGTAACTTACAAAGCAGTAGATTGAAGGACATTGGACACAGCAGTCATTGGATGATATTGAGGGAGATTTTATTACTTTCTCTCTGACTTTAACCTTCCTTTCTCCTTTTTCTCCACCTGCTCTTTAGAGGAATGTTCCTCGTAAAACTGAACCCTCGCAAATTGCAAAAGACGTCAGACCCAAAAATAGACGTGAAATTAAAAGGAGCTGGATCATTCTGCAAACAGGATGTGAATGTCAGGTTGAAATATTTCACTTTCTATTTTTACTGCACTGACTTTATTACATCCATAACCAAACTCACTGTTGTGCTCTGAGAGAAACAACAAGACGTTATAATCAGCTGCTGATCTGAGGTTCAACATGTCACCTTTGTTTCAGAGACTTTTATGGTTGATGATAATAATAAGAAAGCCAAGAGGAGAGGTGATTAGGAAAATGGCTGCAAGGTTTAAGAGAATAAATAAGACTGTGTGTGTGTGTGTGTGTGTGTGTGTGTGTGTGTGTGTGTGTGTGTGTGTGTGTGTGTGTGTGTGTGTGTGTGTGTGTGTGTGTGTGTGTGTGTGTGTGTGTGTGTGTGTGTGTGTGTGTGTGTGTGTGTGTGTGTGTGTGTGCGTGCGTGCATGCGTGTGTGTCTCCCTCTGCTGGCCATTCAGTTGTTAAAACCTATTTGGTTCTTACCCGTCCCCTTGTGTGTTATGTAGGTTTTTCTGCAGAGTCACAAACCCTCAAAGTGCACCCTGTATGGAGTAAAGCTCTAACACAGAAAACACCTGTCTATGCTGCCTCAGAACGCCTCGTTGGACATTTATCTTTTTCCATTTGTTTCTTCCGGGAACCTCGTGACGTAATGATTACCCCATGGACCAATTGGTCCACGTCCGCAGAGCCGTTACGTTAATCTTTTCTCAGCTGCAGCTCCGCGGATTTCTCAGCCTGACCCCTAGATTCCACCGGGTCCCTCTGCATCACGTTACGGCCGCGTTACGGCTGCGCCGCGACGTCCGCAAGGATCGCGGCCACTCTAGTCAATGGATGCTATTCCACCAGACGCGCCGTGTTACGGCTCAGAAGCGTCCCAGAAGCGTCTCGCCGCTGGGCTCCGCTCGAAATAGGATTGAAGTCTATTTTCCGAGGCGACGCAGCCGTAGCTAATGTAATGTCGGGCAGGCAGGAAGTGGAACGTTCAGAGCATATATAGCATATATATATATTAATGCTGTCGAAATTATCGCGTTAACGGCGGTAATTAATTTATTGAATTAATTGCGTTAAAATATTTAACGCATTTAACGCATGTGCAGAATGGCCCGCCCATAGAGGGCCCGCCCCATACATCCCACCAGTGGCAGCGCCAGGGTATTGCTGGGGTAGGCTACACCCATACCAAGAAATGGCTTAGCCCCACCATGAACAATGTTGTTAAAGTAAGCAAAATAAAGTCCACCAACTCGCAGAGTAACTTGCACAGACAGCAGTTAGTAAGATTGATTTCAGCCGCTTGTCTGGAAATACCGAAGACTAGAAACGGTTTTGAAAACTTTTGTCAGGTAGTGATCGTCTTCTCAATAGAACATCTTTGATAATGTCTTCTGGCCAATCAGAATCAAGATAACGGCGTGGTGTTGTTGCAGGAAGTCCCGACGGAGAATACTTTTGCTGTAGTACAGGGGTGCACATAACTGGTACGTAGGTTATGTGCGTAATCTGAAATGCGTACCGTCACTTGTGTCACAAAGCGCATTTGCGTACCGACGTACTTGTGAAGCTTTTCCAGAAGGCGGTTAGATCACCGGACGACAGAGTCGGTCTCCGTGTGCACAGACAGGCTGCTGTTAACGTCGGTCTGTAGCCTACAACGGAATTGTGCCAAAACTACGCCAACCGGCTGCGGAGGGAGACTCCCCCCCCTTCACTTGAGAACTGCGCTAAAACAGCTGATCACAACGTTCACGCTCTGTGGTCACGAAGTACTCCACTAGCCCCCCCCTGTCGACTTTCCTGAAGTGCCTCGCTGGCCGTCCGAGGCCGTGACGCATTTCCATTACAGTTTAGGACCTGGGGTAGCAACGCAGTGTAGGCGGGGCTCCCGTCGAGCTCCCGCTGGATTTTATCATCCCCAATGAGATGTAGGAACGTCCTCACCTCCTCGGTCGACCACGGTGTGATTCTCTGACCAATCAGCAGTCGAGAGTGTTGACATCACTAGTTCAGCCCCGGCCCCGGCCCCATAAAATCGTGGTTCTATCAGGCCAGCCACGATTTTTTGGGGCCGGAAAAAGAGGGAAAAAGTACGCGCTAGCCGGTGCTACGCTATATGGAAAGGCTACCAAAAACTGGCCTGGCCGCTTGAGGACGATTAAGGATGCTTAAACGGGGCTACCCGCAGCAGTGGAAATGCGCCAACAGACTCACAGCCAGGCTGCGGGGGTGTGTGTGTGCTTGGGCTGGTTTCGGGCTGGGTTTCGCTGTGTCTCACTGTCTCGCCGACCCCACGCAACAACCAGGAAACCACACCAGTAACCCAGCTCACACTGTCCGCTCCTCGCCAACACGGCACCCAGACCCCACGCAGCATTCTCATCTGTTTGTCATTACTGGTGTCATTTTCTGGTTGCTAACAAACGCCATTGTAACACATAATCACTGATGTTGCGCTGTAACGGCGGTGGACTCATCAGAACAGAGTGGGCGAGCTGACCAATCAGAGCACACTGGGCTCACAGGGAGGGGGGGGGGGGGGCAGGAGCTCCAACAGGCCGTTTAGGACAGAGAATGAATACACATACTATACAGAGATGCTGTGAGAAATCAATGTGAGTTTGGAACATTGAACAATGTGAATCTATTCTAGTAGACCTCAACAATGGAATTATGATCAGTAGAAATGGCCATGACCTGGGACCTTTAATACTAGGGGTTAATTGTTGTATATTATAACAAAAACACAGAAAAAGAACTTGGTTAGGTTCAGTGACAAATCATTGTTTGGCTTGAATTAAGTATGTTTTATTTAACTTATGACTTAAAGTGGACCTATCATGCTATATTTGAATAATATATTGCAGGGCCATACCTATATAAAACACGTCTGTGAAGTTTTTCTTTCAAAATACCAAACAGATCCTGCATTTTAGCCACGCCTCATTTCGCTCTATTTGCTCTATTCCAGCCCTGTTTTTGCAAGGGCTGATTCTGTGGCAAATGAGCTGCAGCTGACCACGCCCCCTGCAAAGGAGGGGGTCGAGAAATGAGCGTGCTGTTACCATGCTGTTACCATGCTGTCACCATGCTGTTACCATGCTGTTACTATGCTGTCACCATGCTGTCACCATACTGTCACCATGCTGTCACCATGCTGTTACCATGCTGTTACTATGCTGTCACCATGCTGTCACCATACTGTCACCATGCTGTCACCATGCTGTCACCATGCTGTTACCATAATAATAATAATAATAATAATAACTTGAATTTATATAGCGCCTTTCAAGGGACCCAAGGTCGCTTTACAAGTAATAGGCAAAAACAAACATAACAAAACAAAAGGCAGACAGACAAAACAACAGATCGATTTAGGGGCCGAAAGCCTTGGCAAACAGATGGGTCTTGAGGGCCCCTTTGAAGGCATCGAGTGTGGGGATGTTGCGAATCTCCGCAGGGAGAGCGTTCCAGAGGGTGGGGGCTGCCACGCTGAAGGCTCTGTCCCCAAAGGTTCGCAGTTTGGTGGGGGGGGGTGGTAAGCAGGCCGGAGTCTGAGGACCGCAGGTTCCGGGGTGGGGCATGTGGGTGAAGGATGTCCGATAGGTACTGGGGGGCAAGGGCATGGAGGGACTTGTAGGTAAGGAGGAGGATTTTGTAGGTGATGCGGGACTTGACCGGCAGCCAGTGGAGGTGGATGAGGGTGGGAGTGATGTGCTGCCACGGCTTTGTGTGTGTGAGGACCCTAGCAGCACAGTTTTGGACATACTGGAGCCTGTCCAGGGTTTTGTTGGGAACCCCGAACAGGACACCATTGCAGTAGTCCAAGCGTGTGGTGACAAATGCATGCACCAGGGTTTCGGCAACCGACTCCGAGAGTGACGGTCGGAGTCTGGCAATGTTCCTCAGGTGGTAAAATGCCGACTTGGTCACAGACTTGACGTGGGAATGGAAGGAAAGGGTGGAATCAAGGATGACACCCAGGTTGCGGGCTTCAGGAGATGGGGAGATGGAGCAGCCGTCAACCTCAAGGACGAAGTCACCAACCTTCTGGAGCAGGGCCTTGGGTGCCCACAACCATGAGCTCTGTTTTCCTGCTGTTCAGTTTGAGATAGTTGGAAGACATCCATGTTTTGATGTCATGCAGGCAGTTGATGAGAGACTGAGGGGGGAGCTGGGAGGATGGAGTGGTGCTGAGATACAATTGGGTATCATCAGCGTAGCAGTGGAAATTGAGTCCATGATGTCGGATGATCTGACCGAGGGGGAGCATGTAAATGGTGAACAGGAGGGGGCCAAGCACAGAGCCCTGGGGTACACCGTGGTGGACTGGGGCCGGGGGTGAGTTTGAGCCACTGATGGAGACAAACTGTTTCCTGTTGTGAAGGTAGGAAGTCAACCAGGACAGCGCTGTGCCAGTGACACCCAGGAGGTCTGAGAGGCGGGGTGAGGAGGATGTTGTGAGAGATGGTGTCAAATGCTGCAGAGAGGTCCAGGAGGATGAGGATGCTGAGGCTGCCAGAGTCAGCAGCAATGAGGAGATCGTTGGTGATCTTGATGAGGGCGGTCTCAGTGCTGTGTTGCTGTCTGAAGCCGGATTGGAAGGGCTCATAGAGCTCATGGTTGGACATGTACAGATGGAGTTGGCCGGCGACCACTCTTTCCAGAGTTTTGCTGAGGAAGGGAAGGTTGGAGATCGGCCGGTGGTTCTGGAGGTCGTCGGGGTCCAGGCCAGGTTTTTTGAGTATGGGGGTGACTGAGGCCAGTTTGAAGCTGGTGGGGGACTATACCAGAAGCCAGAGAAGCGTTGATGATGACCACCATGTAGGGACAGAGGGTGGGTAGGCAGTCCTTGACCAGGGCTGTGGGCATGGGGTCCAGGGAGCAGGTGGAGGTCTTGGCCGAGCTGACCAGTTTGGCCACTTGGAGAGCATCCACAGGGGAGAAGGAGGAGAGGTTGGAGTGGGAGAGGCGCGGCGCTTGGGGTGCGTTACCAGGTGGCTGAGGTGCAGGTAGAGGGGAAGGGCCAGTCACCAGGAGCTGCTGATGGATGGCCTCGACTTTCGCCTGGAAGAAGTCGAGGAATTTGGAGCATAGATCGGGAGCCCCTGAGGGCTGGGGGGCATCAGGGGGGCCGTAATAGGCGGTTGATGGTGGAGAAGAGTCTTCTGGGGTTGCTTTGCTGAGCACCAATGAGACAGGAGTAGTAGTGAGTCTTGGCATGGGAGAGAGCTTCCTTATACATTTTGATATGCTCACGAAAGGCCAGGAGGTGGACCGTGAGGCCAGTTTTTTTGGAGAGCCTCTCCAGCTGGCGGCCAGAGGCCTTCAAACGGCGGAGTTCAGCGGTGAACCAGGGGGCAGGGGCGGGTGAAGGAAACAGTCCGGGTTTTAATGGGGGGCGAGAGAGTTGAGACTGAGGGATAGGACGGTGTTGTAGTGGGCTACCAGGCCGTCCACGGTGGAGTCGGAGGGACCCGAGGCCATGTGGGTAGCTATCAGGTCGGATAGGGCCGGTGCACTCACAGTCTTAATGTTCCTAACATAATGGTGCGTTAGGATGCTGCCTGGGCAGCGAGACCGGAACAGTGAAGAGGATGGTGTGATGGTCAGATACAGCCAGGTCGAGGCGCTGTAGGTCAGGAGGCGGAGAGCCGGTAGAGAGCACACCAGATCCAGCGTGTGGCCTTTGATGTGGGTGGGGCCCTGGACATGTTGCTTTATGCTGAAGCAGTCCAAAAGTGAGAGGAATTCAGCAGCGAATGTGCAGTTACTCGAGTCCACATGGATGTTAAAATCACCGAGCAGAAGAGTTGATGGAGACATGGAGCAGAGAGAGGTGAGTAACTCAGACAGCTCAGACAGGAAGGTAGTGGAAGCTTTAGGTGGGCGGTAAATGAGGGCAACCTGGAGCGGAGCAGACCCAGCCAGTTTGAAGACAACACACTCAAATGAGGTGGTAGTAGGTACTGGGAGTTCTTTAACCAGGATGCCAGCTCGGTGGATAACAGCCAATCCACCGCCACGACCCAGGGAGCGGGGCTTCTGGATGTACAAATAGCCTGGGGGTGTGGCTTGATTGAGTGTCACAAAGTCCTGTTGATTTTGCCATGTCTCTGTTAAGCATAGGATGTCAATGCTTCTGTCAGTGATAATGTCGTGGATGAGTAGTGCTTTGTTGTTGAGGGAGCGGGTATTCTGCAGCATAAATGTCACATAGTTGTTCAGCTCTGCTGGGGGGAACAGGGAGGGAGAAACCAGCACACTGTCAGCACAGGCCAGGGACCTCAGGTAGATAGAGCGAACGGGAGGTTTGGTCAGATGACGTTGTTTGTTGTGATGACGACATCGGCGTGCGACAGACCGTCTGTCAGAAACAACTGCGGGAATAGGAGTTTCGGAGTAGAAAAACTTGCATCTGGATGCCCGGTGTATGTAGCGGGGACGACGCAGAAGCCCAAGGGATTTGATGACGGCAAGGCAGTCGGGGAATAGTGTGGTACCAAAAAGTTACGAAGTTCCAGCGAGGAGTATTGGAGCAGCATCATGAGAAGAGCGGCGAGCCAGCTAGCAGCTAGCACCATTAGCCCGGCAGAAAACCAGACCTCGAACCCTCGGCAGCGGTGATGGAAAACAGCCCAGTTGGAGTGGCCGGACTGAGGGAGGGTTCGTGGATAGTCCTGGGAGTTTGGCAGAGAGGAGTCCAGTAGGAGAATTCCGGAACGGGGACTACACTGATAGCAGAGCGTGATGGTGTGAGCTCGTATTGCTAATAGCAGGATGGCAGAGGCTAAGAGCTAAAACAGCAGCCAAACATAGTCGGCTGAGCAACGGAGATGGCAGAAGAAGAAAACACAAAACCAGAGGAGAACAATATTTTCCTGTGTATGGGAATTAAATAGATTGTTGGCAGGGAGTGGTAGACACGAGAAGTAAGCGTTGGCATGAAGAGCGGCGAAAAACACGCCAGCGTCCCCTCAGTACCGACTCGTGCTGTCACCATGCTGTCACCATGCTGTTACCATGCTGTTACCATGCTGTCACCATGCTGTCACCATGCTGTCACCATGCTGTCCCATGCTGTTACCATGCTGTCACCATATGTCACCATGCTGTCACCATGCTGTTACTATGCTGTTACCATGCTGTTACCACATCTGTCACCATGCTGTCACCATGCTGTTACCATGCTGTCACCATGCTGTCACCATGCTGTTACCATGCTGTCACCATGCTGTTACCATGCTGTCACCATACTGTCACCATGCTGTCACCATGCTGTTACTATGCTGTTACCATGCTGTTACCATGCTGTCACCATGCTGTCACCATGCTGTTACCATGCTGTCACCATGCTGTCACCATGCTGTCACCATGCTGTTACCATGCTGTCACCATGCTGTCACCATGCTGTCACCATGCTGTCACCATGCTGTTACCATGCTGTTACCATGCTGTTACCATGCTGTCACCATGCTGTCACCATGCTGTCACCATGCTGTTACCATGCTGTCACCATGCTGTCACCATGCTGTCACCATGCTGTTACCATGCTGTTACTATGCTGTTACCATGCTGTTACCATGCTGTTACTATGCTGTTACCATGCTGTCACCATGCTGTTACCATGCTGTTACCATGCTGTCACCATGCTGTTACCATGCTGTTACCATGCCACGTAACCCCCCATTCCCCTGATAGGTGGAGAGTTGCCCATATAGGCGGAGCTCCTTGTTTCTGACGTCAGAGATATTTCAAATCTGGATCAGTCTGTATCAGATCCGTTGCAGCCCCGTTTTTAGAGATTTGGGTATGGAGGAAAAGAGAGAGGGTTGTGTTTTCTGACACTTGGTGAGTTCCCTGACCGGGGACACATATTCACGTATACAAGACGTACACAAGTGCATTTTGCATGATCGGTCCCCTTTAAATTTAAAGGCATGAACTTTTCTGAGGACCTTTGGGACGACACCACTGAAAATGTTCCTACTTCTCACTTAGTTGACTACCTCATTCACATTTGTCCTGGTGAGTTCATAGTCTCAATTCATTGCAAGGTCAAGATGTAAAAAAGAAAGTTGAAATGTAAAAGCAGAAGTGCCTTAAACACTGGTTGCAAAAAGGAAGTCAGATTGAATAGAAGTACGAGAAAATGACCTTGCTTTTTTACCTCAATGAACATTTTCCTAATAAGTTTATGGTCCTCAATCTCTATTTCTAATTTCTTCTTAATTGTGGTACCCTTTAGTAAAATAGATGATAAAGCAGGGTTAGCTTTAGGGCGGGGCTTACCTTGTGATTGACAGGTTGCTATAACCAAACGTTTTGTCCTTGTCTTACATCTTTGACTCTTTCCAAGTGTGTTTTCACTTCATGCAAGTCATTTCTAACATTTTGTTTTCCAAAAAGCTAAACCTAAGGCTGCAGTTTATTCAGCTTCTTACAAAGCAGCAGTGCTTTCCCTTTGTCATTAGGTTAATGCGTGTGTTCATTTGTGTGTGTTACGGTGTGTGTTACGGTGTGTGTGTGTGTGTGTGTGTGTGTGTGTGTGTGTGTGTGTGTGTGTGTGTGTGTGTGTGTGTGTGTGTGTGTGTGTGTGTGGTGTGTGTGTGTGTGTGTGTCCATATTGTCCTACAGAGCTGCTCTTGTAGTTGTAAACAAACCCTCATGGTAACCATCTGACCATCTGATTGGCCAGCGAGCTAATTGACTGTTAATTGGTTCTTCATAATCAGTAACACACTGAAGAGACAATTAAAGTCGATCTCATGGGCGGCTGGAGGAGTGTGTGTGTGTGTGTTGTGTGTGTGTGTGTGTGGTGTGTGTGTGTGTGTGTGTGTGTGTCTTAGTAATATATGCAGGTCTTTGTTCGTCAACAGGCCGCTCAGGAACAAGTAGAACAACATGGGCAGAGCTGAGAGATTATTATTAGACCTTCTGTCAGCTGACAAAAGACAACATGTCTTATTACATTTAGGATTAGTTACTAGATTTAAACTTATCTTATCAAAATGCTTTTGAGTTATAAAGTGTGTCAGATGTGTTTTTGCCATCGAAGGTGAGCACAGGAAACGCTCTTTATTATCACAGTTAAAATAAACAATCCAACGTAAGGAATAAACAGTTTAATGAATTAATCATCTGAATATATCATGAAGTCAAAACTTTCATTTCCAGGTCAGTTATTCCCAACAAATGATTTGACTTTCTATTAACCTGTATTTCTTCAGAGATTATTTATTTGTTCATTATTATTCATTATTGATCTATTATTGTATTTTTCTATTAGTTTATTTGACAGTATTTGTTCCTAAACTGCCGACATAAAACCCACTTCCCAACGTAATGGAAATGAGACTGCAGGTCTCCCTTGTAAAAGAGATCCATGATCTCAAGGGACCTATCTGTCTAAATAAAGGTTTGAAATGAAATGAAATACAAATAGTGCTTGGACCAGAACAATATGTGCAAACTTCAAGTCCAAGACTCAAAAGGTTGCGAGACGTAACACAAAGCGTTACCTTTGGTTTAAGTTAAAGTGAGAACACAGAGATATAAAGAGACGATCTGACCTGTGAGAGTTTGAACTGAAGCGTCCCCCTGAGGCTTCACCGTCACAACGATCATCTTTCTGTCCAGAGCGGTGCAGAAAGAGCCCATCGTCAGCAGAAACCCCCCGAAGAGGAAGAGGAGGAGGAGGAGGAGGAGGAGGCGGAGGAGGAGGAGGAGGAGGAGGGAGGAGGTAGGGGAGGAGGAGGAAGAGGAGGGTGCTTTCCCTCACATGTTGCAGAGACATCTTCCTCCTGCTGTTTCCGTGCACATGTTGCTCCGATCTGTGCTTCCTCTCGTCAGACTCTGAGTGTTTACAGCACGATGAAGAGGAGGGTCACGCATCAGGTGGAGCGAAGAGGAAGACTTCATTGATGTGCAAAACAAGGTGAATGCAGTTCATCTGGTTTATTTTCAACATCTCAAATGTAATCCTAACATTTTCCCTGACATTTACTCTCATAATGGAGAGGACCCATCACGCAAAATGCACTTTGTGGTGTCTTCTCTACATCAACATGTGTCCCCGGTGTGTCCCCGGTGTGTCAGGGAACTCACGCAGCGTCAGGAAATAAATCCTCTCTTTTCCTCCGTACCCACATCTCTAAAAACGGGGAACTACGGAGCTGATCCAGATTTGCGTCCGATATGACGTAATATCTGAAATGTGGACCCACGGCCCAATCAGAAAGCTGCTATCAGAAACAATGCCCGACTGTTCTGGACGTAATATGGTCGGTGTTTACATTAGCATCGCTAACACTCAGAGCTAACCTGTACTGGAGAGCATGTGTGTGAAGAAGCAGGAAGTAAAAAGGAACTCAACTTGTGGTATAACCGGCAAGAGAGAAAGCCTTTGAGCTCCAGACTGTTTCAGACCCTTGATAATCCATGATATGGCGTTTCATCACCGCAGCATTTAGTTTAGACGGTAGCTGCCGGGTCCCGCATGAGCTCAGACCCCTCCTCTTTAAAGCTTTATCCCCAAATCAGCACTTTAGAAACAGGAAGTGAAATAGAGGGATATGAGGCGTGGCTAGAACGATCTGTTTGGTGTTTTGAGCAAAACACTTCATAGACATGTTTTTATATATTTGTATATATCTGAGACCTCTGCTATTGCCTACAGATAGCATGAGAGGTGACCTTTAAGAAAGATTTTTTGCAAAAACATTAAGAAGTTGAGAGTTTTTTGGGAGAAAAGATTTTAAAAAGTTGAGAAAAATTGTTGAAATGTTGATGAAAAGTAATGTTTGAACAAAAAAATCTAAAAGATGAGAAAAAAATGCAAAACTTGAGAAAAAAAATGATTGAAGACATTTTGGGAATGAAGGTGAAAGTTGGAAGTAGATTCTAACTATCAAATGCATTTATTGCTGAGCACGTTCCGCAGTGGATCAACACGTTTATTGATAGTGATGATATCAAGAAGATGTATCTTTTAAAGACACATTTAAACTTTAGGAAGTTTATGGCTGCCATGCACCGCTCTGAAATCAGAGATGAATTTCCACAAAGATTAAACTTTATTAACAAAACACAGAGACAACAACACTGATCAAAACCACATCTAATATATATACTGCTGGAGTAAAGAGAGACCGGTCTCTAAAAGAAAAAGCATTTAAGAATGTGTTCAACCTTGCATGCCTTATAATCAGCTGTTATCCTGGACCATCAAGCCCGTGCAGGAAAGATTTCATCCCACAATGCAACAGGCCCAAACATTATGAATCACACAAAATGTCTGATTCTTTCATCTCAGTGTTTGGACCCGTTGAGCGTTTGGAAGCCCCTCAGTTGTTCCAGGAAGCCGGGGTTTGGGGAGGAGACCGGGCGGGCTGATTGGACCAATGAGAGAGCAGCATCAAAGGACTGGCCGTCACATGACATCAGGTAGCCAATCACCACCGCCGGAGCCCGGGACACACCGGCGTTGCAGTGGACCAAAACCACGCCTTTCTGAGGGGGACATGTGGATATTAGAGCAGCAGTAATTCATTTCAAAATGCAGATTTAGTGTGTTATCATCTTTCATTACACAGCTTAGTTGAATACTCGCTTCTGATTGGTCAATTTGGACATTCCAGAGGTTGTTCATTTTCACTAACAGACCGTTGCTAAGGAGAACAGACCGTTGCTAAGGAGGACTATGTACAGTCATATCAATCCGCAGAAAGAAGTCCGGTTGTTAGCAAAACATTTTGAATACTTGATCAACGTCCCGTCACACACTTTCCTTTAAAAAAAAGTTTTAAAAGGAATAAAAGTTATTTGCTCAGATCGGCAGATTTGTTTTTAGATTATGTTTTTTTTTTTTTTATAATCAAAAATAACAAATTTGGCGGTTTGATTTGTCACTTTGGGTAATAGCATAATTTTTGAATATGTATATTTATATATATATTTACTTGAAGAAGGCCTTCACAGATTATTTGGATAGATTCTACTTGAGTGTTTTAGAATAAGTAGCCAGTTTTTAAATCATACCTTACACACTCTGACTTAAACACAAGTGTTCGAGGGCTCAGTCGCAGACAGTTTGAGTCCTTTATAAACACCTAAAGTCTGCAGACTTTAACAAAGGGGTGAACCCATAATGCATTGCAGTTAGGTGTTCAAACAGCAATGACAGAGGAATGGTCCACCATTTAATAAAGGCAGAAAATATGGAGGAAGTCGTCAAGAACATATCTTTCTATTGATAAAACAGTCGCTAACCAGCAGGATGTGCAGATGTCTGTCTTATGAAGGCGTC
>CADEHL010000010.1:22500-30000 GCA_902827135.1 Harpagifer antarcticus
GCTGTTGTTATTAGCATCTGGTGCTAGCTGCTCTAACGGAAGAAGAAGATGTTTCTACAATGATGTGGAGGAGAGTCCTCTCCAGTCAGACTGAGAGGCTGATAACTACAGCTCAGTGAGGTAAAGGACTCTGAGTGTTTAGATAGTTCACTTTAGTCTAAGTTATCTCAGTGGGTCTCAAACGGTTTGGTCACAATTTATGTAAACACATATTTCCAAGGCACTCCTTTATAATTATTGGGATAAACAGGTTTGAAATCATTCCAGTGTAAACTATAGGACAGCAAACCAGACATATCGTTTTAAACTGGAGAGATAAAAACATATGCATAAATAAAAGAGTAAAATAAGATCTGAATGAACAACAAAAATAAAATACGTTACATGTATTTGTTATTGGCTATGGGTTACTGGTTATGTTCACATACTTATTTAATTATTAAAATGTAAACCGATCTTTTTCATATGGGGGTTTAGAGCTGTACCCTCTAGATCTAGTCTCTAGTAATTCTGCTTAAAGTGCACCAGATTGAAGCATTTCACTTTTAAAATGTTCAAACATTTCTTCCCGGTTGAGAACCGTTAAGAACCGGAATCGAAAAGTAGAATCGGAATCGGAATCAGAATCGTGGAAATTCAAACGATACCCAACCCTAGCGGTGGAGTTTCTCAGGCTCCGGCAGCAACTTCGTAAGGAACTCGTGAGGGCATCTTGTCAAGTCGTGTCATCTTCGTGTTATCATCGGTGCATTCACCCTCACTCTGATCGGGGCGAATGCCCGATGGCACCGATGATAACACGAAGATGACACGACTTGACAAGATGCCCTCACGATGGCCTTACGAAGGGCAAAAATTGACACACGAATTCAACACGAAAAAGAACCTTCTCAAGGTCCTTCGGCTATTTTTTGGCATGCCAAAGATTTTTGCCACCGCTCACGAAGTTGCTGCCGGAGCCTGAGAAACTCCACCGGCGGTCATACGAAGGCTTAAGATGCCCTCACGAACGGCCCGATGTTGCTACGATCAGAGACGAATTTGAACATTTCCTTTATCGTGTGTCCATCGGGTTTTTTATTGCACAACAAAATCATGTAAACATATTTTGTAAATAACCCAATTTGTGTTCTGTGAAACTGAAAAGGATATAATATATTATTTTGAAGGAGAGTTGACAGGAAGTTGTTGTTGCTATGGAAACAATATTACGGAGAAAACGTAATATCTTCGACGGATAAAGTAAAGAACAAAGTCTGAAGATATCAGTACAGTATCAAACTACTGTAACATAACTGTTTTTGGTACTTTCGTTGCAGATGTCTTAAATGTAATGTTGATGTTGCCTTCGTGTGGTTCGGGACCATCTTCGTGCGAAATTCACAATTCAATATTCGTGTGTCCATCGGGTGTACACCTCGGGACAGTGTGACAGAGGCTTACAGGAACTACAGCTCGGTCACATGACTTCCCCTCTCTAGTTCTGAGGACTATGACTTCCCCTCTCTAGTTCTGAGGACTATGACTTCCCCTCTCTAGTTCTGAGGACTATGACTTCCCCTCTCTAGTTCTGAGGACTATGACTTCCCCTCTCTAGTTCTGAGGACTATGACTTCCCCTCTCTAGTTCTGAGGACTATGACTTCACCTCTCTAGTTCTGAGGACTATGACTTCACCTCTCTAGTTCTGAGGACTATGACTTCCCCTCTCTAGTTCTGAGGACTATGACTTCCCCTCTCTAGTTCTGAGGCCTATGACTTCCCCTCTCTAGTTCTGAGGCCTATGACTTCCCCTCTCTAGTTCTGAGGACTATGACTTCACCTCTCTAGTTCTGAGGACTATGACTTCCCCTCTCTAGTTCTGAGGCCTATGACTTCCCCTCTCTAGTTCTGAGGACTATGACTTCCCCTCTCTAGTTCTGAGGACTATGACTTCCCCTCTCTAGTTCTGAGGACTATGACTTCCCCTCTCTAGTTCTGAGGACTATGACTTCCCCTCTCTAGTTCTGAGGACTATGACTTCCCCTCTCTAGTTCTGAGGACTATGACTTCCCCTCTCTAGTTCTGAGGACTATGACTTCCCCTCTCTAGGTCTGAGGACTATGACTTCCCCTCTCTAGTTCTGAGGACTATGACTTCACCTCTCTAGTTCTGAGGACTATGACTTCCCCTCTCTAGTTCTGAGGCCTATGACTTCCCCTCTCTAGTTCTGAGGACTATGACTTCCCCTCTCTAGTTCTGAGGACTATGACTTCCCCTCTCTAGTTCTGAGGCCTATGACTTCCCCTCTCTAGTTCTGAGGACTATGACGTCCCCTCTCTAGTTCTGAGGCCTATGACTTCCCCTCTCTAGTTCTGAGGACCATGACTTCCCCTCTCTAGTTCTGAGGCCTATGACTTCCCCTCTCTAGTTCTGAGGACTATGACTTCCCCTCTCTAGTTCTGAGGACTATGACTTCCCCTCTCTAGTTCTGAGGACTATGACTTCCCCTCTCTAGTTCTGAGGCCTATGACTTCCCCTCTCTAGTTCTGAGGACTATGACGTCCCCTCTCTAGTTCTGAGGCCTATGACTTCCCCTCTCTAGTTCTGAGGACCATGACTTCCCCTCTCTAGTTCTGAGGACTATGACTTCCCCTCTCTAGTTCTGAGGACTATGACATCCCCTCTCTAGTTCTGAGGCCTATGACTTCCCCTCTCTAGTTCTGAGGACTATGACTTCCCCTCTCTAGTTCTGAGGACTATGACTTCCCCTCTCTAGTTCTGAGGACTATGACTTCCCCTCTCTAGTTCTGAGGCCTATGACTTCCCCTCTCTAGTTCTGAGGACTATGACTTCCCCTCTCTAGTTCTGAGGACTATGACTTCCCCTCTCTAGTTCTGAGGACTATGACTTCCCCTCTCTAGTTCTGAGGACTATGACTTCCCCTCTCTAGTTCTGAGGACTATGACTTCCCCTCTCTAGTTCTGAGGCCTATGACTTCCCCTCTCTAGTTCTGAGGACTATGACTTCCCCTCTCTAGTTCTAAGGACTATGACTTCCCCTCTCTAGTTCTGAGGACTATGACTTCACCTCTCTAGTTCTGAGGACTATGACTTCACCTCTCTAGTTCTGAGGACTATGACTTCCCCTCTCTAGTTCTGAGGACTATGACTTCCCCTCTCTAGTTCTGAGGACTATGACTTCCCCTCTCTAGTTCTGAGGACTATGACTTCCCCTCTCTAGTTCTGAGGACTATGACTTCCCCTCTCTAGGTCTGAGGACTATGACTTCCCCTC
Source organism: Harpagifer antarcticus (assembly GCA_902827135.1). Classification (NCBI taxonomy): domain Eukaryota; kingdom Metazoa; phylum Chordata; class Actinopteri; order Perciformes; family Harpagiferidae; genus Harpagifer; species Harpagifer antarcticus. The sequence continues at coordinate 25,775 of CADEHL010000010.1, forward strand.
TCTAGTTCTGAGGACTATGACTTCCCCTCTCTAGTTCTGAGGACTATGACTTCCCCTCTCTAGTTCTGAGGCCTATGACTTCCCCTCTCTAGTTCTGAGGACTATGACTTCCCCTCTCTAGTTCTGAGGACTATGACTTCCCCTCTCTAGTTCTGAGGACTATGACTTCCCCTCTCTAGTTCTGAGGACTATGACTTCCCCTCTCTAGTTCTGAGGACTATGACTTCACCTCTCTAGTTCTGAGGACTATGACTTCCCCTCTCTAGTTCTGAGGACTATGACTTCCCCTCTCTAGTTCTGAGGACTATGACTTCCCCTCTCTAGTTCTGAGGACTATGACTTCACCTCTCTAGTTCTGAGGACTATGACTTCCCCTCTCTAGTTCTGAGGACTATGACTTCCCCTCTCTAGTTCTGAGGACTATGACTTCCCCTCTCTAGTTCTGAGGACTATGACTTCCCCTCTCTAGTTCTGAGGACTATGACTTCCCCTCTCTAGTTCTGAGGACTATGACTTCCCCTCTCTAGTTCTGAGGACTATGACTTCCCCGCTCTAGTTCTGAGGACTATGACTTCCCCTCTCTAGTTCTGAGGACTATGACTTCCCCTCTCTAGTTCTGAGGACTATGACTTCCCCTCTCTAGTTCTGAGGCCTATGACTTCACCTCTCTAGTTCTGAGGACTATGACTTCCCCTCTCTAGTTCTGAGGACTATGACTTCCCCTCTCTAGTTCTGAGGACTATGACTTCACCTCTCTAGTTCTGAGGACTATGACTTCCCCTCTCTAGTTCTGAGGACTATGACTTCCCCTCTCTAGTTCTGAGGACTATGACTTCCCCTCTCTAGTTCTGAGGACTATGAAGGCACGATGTGGATGCAAGGTGTTGAGAGTCACCTCGCTGCGGGCCTGCTGGATGAAGCTGCAGATGTCCGTCAGGTGGAGCAGCACGTCGGCGTCGGGATGATCCAGAATGCTGACCGTCTTATAGATGAAGAGGTCAGGAAACACGTTCTCCACGCCGAAGGCCACGTTCAGGATGTGAGACACCTGAGGAGGAAGAGGAGGAGGAAGAGGAGGAGGAAGAGGAGGAGGAAGAGCACTAAGACACAGTCATGTACAACACATAGACACATTTATTTGTATCCGACTTGGAGTCTAGAATGTAGACGGATGGTTTTATGATTTCATCTCACCTTGTGTTTTCTGAGAGTTCCCAAAGTCATGTGCAGCATCTTGAGAACCTGTGCACACACATCACACACACACCACACACCACACACACTCATACACACACACATACAACACACTCATCACACCAACACATACACACTCACACACACACACACTCCCACCACACAAAAAACACACACACTCACCACACACACAAACACACACACAGTCACAGTCACACACAATCGACACAGACACCACAAGCACACACACACACACGCGACCACACAAACACACTCACCACACACACACTCAAACAACACACACACACACACACTCACACACACTCACGCACACACACACAACATCAACACACAACACACAATACACTCACACACTCACACACATACATACACACCAAACACATAATACACACATATTACACACACACACACACCCAATACACACACACAAAACACACACACACAGACACACACACACACTCATACACAACACACACACATACACACACACATTACACACACACACACCAAACACACACACAACACACACACATACAGACACACACACCAAACACACACACATACACACACATACATACACACACACACACACTCACACACACACACTCACACACATACATACACACACACACACATACATACACACATACACACACACACACCAAACACACACACACCAAACACACACACACAGACACACACACACACTCATACACACACACACACATACACACACACATACACACACACACACCAAACACACACACATACACACACACATACAGACACACACACCAAACACACACACATACACACACATACATACACACACACATACACACACACACACACACACACACACACACACACACACAAACACACACAGTGTAATCGTTAGTTATTTTGTTTCCTTTGGAGCCGTGCACTAGAAAGTGACCCTGAACAGGAAGTCCTCTGCTTCAGGTCAGAGGGTCACTCCCCTCCACCTGAGACCTGACGGGCCACCTGCCACCTGTCCTCCCCCCGGGTGGGAGGTCATGTTACCTGCTCTGAGGTGAGGCTGGTGTTAGTGTTGGTGAACAGAGGGGGGACTTACAGAGCAGCATGGGGACCCATACGTTAGTCTCTTGTTATTAATCAGCTCCGTTAGAGATTTCAGATTCCAGAACCCAATGTTCAGCCAGGAAATAGTTTGAATCAAGAATTGACAATTAAACACCACAGAGGCCAACAGGTGCAAACGCGCTACAACGGCCCAAAGGTCCTCCATCAGGAGGAACGTGCTGCAGCTTCAGAACGGATGCAGATATAAAAACACAAAGGTTCCACATGAAGAAACATCTCCAGCAGCTTGAGCACACATGCAGCGTTTAGAGAACATCCAGCAGCTTGAGCACACATGCAGTCTTTAGAGAACATCCAGCAGCTTGAGCACACATGCAGCGTTTAGAGAACATCCAGCAGCTTGAGGACACATGCAGTCTTTAGAGAACATCCAGCAGCTTGAGGAGACATGCAGCGTTTAGAGAACATCCAGCAGCTTGAGGACACATGCAGTCTTTAGAGAACATCCAGCAACTTGAGGACACATGCAGTCTTTAGAGAACATTCAGCAACTTGAGGACACATGCAGTCTTTAGAGAACATTCAGCAGCTTGAGGAGACATGCAGTCTTTAGAGGACATCCAGCAGCTTGAGGAGACATGGCAGCGTTTAGAGAACATCCAGCAACTTGAGGACACATGCAGCGTTTAGAGAACACTCAGCAGCTTGAGGAGACATGCAGCGTTTAGAGAACATCCAGCAACTTGAGGACACATGCAGTCTTTAGAGAACATTCAGCAGCTTGAGGAGACATGCAGTGTTTAGAGAACACTCAGCAGCTTGAGGAGACATGGCAGCGTTTAGAGAACATCCAGCAACTTGAGGACACATGCAGCGTTTAGAGGACATCCAGCAGCTTGAGGACACATGCAGTCTTTAGAGAACATTCAGCAGCTTGAGGAGACATGCAGCGTTTAGAGGACATTCAGCAGCTTGAGGAGACATGCAGTGTTTACTGAAAGCTGCAGAAAGCAAACTCTGCAAGAAGCTCAAAACACAACGGAGACCAGGGGACACTAAAGAGTGACGCACACAGCTGGGAGACCAGGGGACACTAAAGAGTGACGCACACAGCTGGGAGACCAGGGGACACTAAAGAGTGACGCACACAGCTGGGAGACCAGGGGACACTAAAGAGACGCACACAGCTGGGAGACCAGGGGACACTAAAGAGTGACGCACACAGCTGGGAGACCAGGGGACACTAAAGAGGGGGACACTAAAGATTGACGCACACAGCTGGAGACCAGGGGACACTAAAGAGTGACGCATACAGCTGGGAGACCAGGGGACACTAAAGAGTGACGCACACAGCTGGGAGACCAGGGGACACTAAAGAGTGACGCATACAGCTGGGAGACCAGGGGACACTAAAGAGTGACGCACACAGCTGGGAGACCAGGGGACACTAAAGAGTGACGCACACAGATGGGAGACCAGGGGACACTAAAGAGGGGGACACTAAAGATTGACGCACACAGCTGGGAGACCAGGGGACACTAAAGAGTGACGCACACAGCTGGGAGACCAGGGGACACTAAAGAGTGACGCACACAGCTGGGAGACCAGGGGACACTAAAGAGTGACGCACACAGCTGGGAGACCAGGGGACACTAAAGAGTGACGCACACAGCTGGAGACCAGGGGACACTAAAGAGTGACGCACACAGCTGGGAGACAAGGGGACACTAAAGAGTGACACACACAGCTGGAGACCAGGGGACACTAAAGAGTGACGCACACAGCTGGAGACCAGGGGACACTAAAGAGTGACGCACACAGCTGGAGACCAGGGGACACTAAAGAGTGACGCACACAGCTGGAGACCAGGGGACACTAAAGAGTGACACACACAGCTGGGACACCAGGGGACACTAAAGAGTGACGCACACAGCTGGAGACCAGGG
>CADEHL010000010.1:35000-80000 GCA_902827135.1 Harpagifer antarcticus
TTGTATTTTATTATGCATGCATGTTGGAGGAGCTCAGGTCAGAAGAATGGCCATGTCTGCACTGGAGCTGATTGCATCTTCAAACATTTGAATTGTAGATGTGAAAATGAGAAACTGAAGCAACATGAATATATATAGACATAGAACAACATAGATGTGCGAGTAACTAACACCTGAAGGAACATGAATATATATAGACATAGAACAACATAGATGTGCGAGTAACTAACACCTGAAGGAACATGAATATATATAGACATAGAACAACATAGATGTGCGAGTAACTAACACCTGAAGGAACATGAATATATATAGACATAGAACAACATAGATGTGCGAGTAACTAACACCTGAAGGAACATGAATATATATAGACATAGAACAACATAGATGTGCGAGTAACTAACACCTGAAGGAACATGAATATATATAGACATAGAACAACATAGATGTGCGAGTAACTAACACCTGAAGGAACATCCAGATATTCATGATGTGTCTTTCTGAGAGTATTTGTAGTTGTGGTACTTGATGCTAAAACTTCTGAGTTGTACTTGTTAGTGGAGAAAGAGTATTATTTATCTGTGGTATACAACGTTTAAGTACATGGTCTGAGTACTTACATCTCCTACACGACGTTTCAGAGCCATATATTGTACTTTTTATTCCACTAAATGCAGATTCAGATTTACAATGGAAAGAACAACAAACAATATTTGGGCTTTGTTTGTTGTTTTGTTAAAATGAGTGGATTAAACCATGTAATCATATAATAAATCATTAGTTGCAGCCCTAATTTGTTTATTCAACTAATTAGAAGCATATGCATCAAGTAGTACCTCAAATAAAATCAATAAACATGTACAAAATATGTATTAATAATTAAAGGCTTCATTTTTGAATGACTGGATTCATACGTTTCCATTGCCCTCTGCCTCTACCAGGCAAACACTTCAATATCATTGGAAATTAATTCAAACTTATATATAGATATCTAAATATATTTTGCGACAGAAAATGTCTATACAAGTTCAGTTTTCTAAAAAGTGTTAATGAATACATGAATACCATCTTATACTCACCCGAACAGTGTTTACAAGGGACTACTTTCTTCATCTTGTTCACAAAAAAGCAGCATTCTCGATATTTCCTTTTGAATACACACCTGCGCAGAGACATAGCCGTGACCCCGAAGAGACATCATACTTACATCATACTTTAAACCAAATCATGATGACGTTTCTACACAATGTGCTGCAGTAGCGTAGCGTAGCACGTTAGCATCATGCTACATCAATGCTGGGTCCTCTTCTCCTGCTTTACCTCTGCAGGAGGAATCAAGAACACTTAGCAGAGCTGGATCTGATCAGGAAACCTTACACCATCTCTTTCCTTGGAAACAAATGTGTGGAAAGCTTCGTCTTGATAACGCTCAGAGTCACAGAGAAAGAGAACTGGTGCTTTCTGGATGTTTCATTCTGTTCTTCATGGAGCTGAACATCGTCCTGACTCTGAGCATCTTCTCACATAGGAACAGACTCACATCCTACAGCCCATAAACACCGGGAACAGAGACCCTGGTGTTTCCTGGGGACTGTTGCCGAACCCCTGAAACAGCAGCAGCAGCATGTGTTTAGCATCGGGCGCTACGCTAACAGAGAGAATTATGCAAACACTGAAACAATGATTGAACCAACATGTAATTAGATCTTCAGAGCGCTGACTTTATCCAGGTGTAGAGGAACGCCAACAGACTCAGACACCTTACAGTCGTTATTCGCCCAAACTAAAATGTGGTCTGAGGTCGTCTTCTGTCTTACAAGATAAGTCCAGTTTGTTTTTATTAAATCAGTCTTTATGTAGTTTCTACCCTAACAGTCACTGGACCAGCTTCAAAGTCTCTCCTGATGACGGGAATTCACCTTTAATGGCTGTTCTGTTGGCGCTGCAAGATCACATCTGTTTATTTCTCATCCCTCGTTGCAACTACAATTCTTTTTTCTTTTTCCTGTGCATTCATTAAGTTTATAAATCATGAGAACAAAGAGTAAACTTATCACAGTTTCCTGAAACCAAAGATGATGTCATTAAACATGTTCTTTTCGTCTGATAAAACCAAAAGGTATTGTTTCACTTTGAAACGTAAAATGTACATTTAAGGAACTGACACATATGATCTCTCTAGACACAATGTAGATGAATCCTGTCAATATTCAGTTCAGAGTCATCGCTGCAGCTTTAATGTGCATCCTTTGGAGTTTTAAATGCCGTATGCACACGGCTTTGTTCGACTACAGCAGTGGTCCCTGGGGGGGGCAGAGAGCTTCAGGGGAGGCGCAGCGTGAGAAAGAAATAACGAGAAAAAGACGAGTAAAGTGACACTTCCACACTTGGCTGTCTGTGGAGACTGAGTTCCCCACCTCGCCAGAAAGGCTGTCAAAGTGCTCGTTCCCTTCCCCTCCACCTACCTGTGTGAGTGCTCGTTCCCTTCACCTCCTCCTACCTGTGTGAGTGCTCGTTCCCTTCACCTCCTCCTACCTGTGTGAGTGCTCGTTCCCTTCCCCTCCACCTACCTGTGTGAGTGCTCGTTCCCTTCCCCTCCTCCTACCTGTGTGAGTGCTCGTTCCCTTCCCCTCCTCCTACCTGTGTGAGTGCTCGTTCCCTTCCCCTCCACCTACCTGTGTGAGTGCTCGTTCCCTTCCCCTCCACCTACCTGTGTGAGTGCTCGTTCCCTTCCCCTCCACCTACCTGTGTGAGTGCTCGTTCCCTTCCCCTCCACCTACCTGTGTGAGTGCTCGTTTCCTTCCCCTCCACCTACCTGTGTGAGTGCTCGTTCCCTTCCCCTCCACTGACCTGTGTGAGTGCTCGTTCCCTTCCCCTCCACCTACCTGTGTGAGTGCTCATTCCCTTCCCCTCCACCTACCTGTGTGAGTGCTCGTTTCCTTCCCGTCCACTGACCTGTGTGAGTGCTCGTTCCCTTCCTCTCCACCTACCTGTGTGAGTGCTCGTTCCCTTCACCTCCTCCTACCTGTGTGAGTGCTCGTTCCCTTCCCCTCCACTGACCTGTGTGAGTGCTCGTTCCCTTCCCCTCCACCTACCTGTGTGAGTGCTCGTTCCCTTCCTCTCCACCTACCTGTGTGAGTGCTCGTTCCCTTCACCTCCACCTACCTGTGTGAGGGCGGGTTTTCCGCATTGACTTTGTTCAAAAGCAAGTGCCGGTCAAGGCTGCAGCCAGAGGAGGATCTGCGTTTATTCCTGTGTGCTTCAAAGACGCAGACTCATTGTTCCCACCAACGTAGGGCTGAGTGTAATAAGGAGGCAACGTTGACGTGCAGTGTGTTGCCGGGAGCAAATAAGGATTCATCCACGATGTTGAAAATGTAAAAAAAGTTTAAAACATAAAGATAAAAAGGTTTTAAAAAGTTATTGTTTCATGTTTTAAGGAGGTGACGCTACTCAGCCAATCAAATGGGTGCAGTCGGTGAGTCAGCACGATAGATTCAAACACAAACACACACACACACACACACACACACACACACACACACACACACAGAGATGAGACAAGAAGAGAGAAACACTCGGAGTCATTCAAATGGCGGAAGGTAGACAGCGAAAACAGAGCTCTCAGAGTTCTCTTTCTGGACCTCTTTGAAATGCAATTGAATACCCCGGCATTATAGCAACAACAACAATAATAATAATAATAATAATAGCAATAATATTTGGGAGGGGGGGCGCGGCTGTTGTCTGAGGGGAGGCTCACCTTCCCACCCTTTGAAAACCCCTGAACTACAGCATGTGTGACGGTTTCAGGGACAAACGTGAGCTTTTTGACCTGGCATCGAATTATAACCCAGTGATTGGAAGTCGTTCAAAGTTATTATGTGTTAATGAAATGCCTTGTATACCTTTGATGCATGGTGTCCTCTGCAGAGTGAAGACGCATAACTCCTTCAAATGAAAGAAAACTTAAATCAAACAATTACTACATGACTTTGTGATTTAATCAAGCCTGCATGAAGGGTTAATGGTTAATGGTGGAGGTGATATAACATGATGTGACAATATTTCACCTTTAATACCTTCATCACACCTCCTCTTTTTACTTTTATTAATGAAAACGTTTCTAATAATAATCATATTAAGTGTTTTTAAGGCTCTCTGCAGACTTGCGGTATTTTTCTGAGCAGCATCACCGTTGGGAAGGAACTCTTTTCAGACCAATAACAGATGAAACTCTCAAAAATAGACAGAGATTTTGGATTTTCAGTGCAAGTAATGGCTGTTAATCCGACCTTGAGGCTCTTAGGTTATTACATTGCATTTAGCTGAGGCTTTTATCCAAAGCGACTTACAATAAGTCCATACGACCAGGAAGACACAACCTTGAAGAAAACAGAATCATAAAGTACATCAGGTTTCATAGAGCCAAACATTTCAAGTGCTACTCAGCTGGCTTTAGAGAAGCCAGTCCTTTGTTAGTATATAAGTGCTTTGTTAGTAATTCTATGGCTGGAAGTGGAGTCGAAAGAGATGAGTTGTCAGTCTGGAAGGTGTGTAAGCTTTCTGCTGTCCTGATGTCAATGGGGAGCTCATTCCACCATCTTGGAGCCAGGATAGCAAACCCACGTGTTTCTGCTGATGGGAACTTGGGTCCCCCTCGCAGCGAGGGTGCAGCGAGTCGTTTGGCTGATGCAGAGCGGAGTGCACGCGCTGGGGTGTACGGTTTAACCATGTCCTGGATGTAGGAAGGGCCAGATCCATTCGCAGCATGGTACGCAAGTACCAGTGTCTTGAAGTGGATTCTAGCAGTTACCGGGAGCCAGTGGAGGGAGCGGAGGAGCGGAGTGGTGTGGGGACATTTAGGAAGGTTGAAGACCAGACGAGCCGCTGCATTGCGCTTGCGGTCGAATAGTCCAAAAATCAGCTCCTATCGTCGATCCCTGTGGTCTATCCCTATGGTCTACCCCTATGGTCTACCCCTATGGTCTATCCCTATGGTCTATCCCTATCGTATATCCCTATCGTATATCCCTATCGTCTATCCCTATGGTCTATTCCAATGGTCTATCCCTATGGTCTATCCCTATGGTCTACCCCTATCGTCTACCCCTATCGTCTACCCCTATCGTCTACCCCTATGGTCTACCCCTATGGTCTACCCCTATGGTCTACCCCTATGGTATATCCCTATGGTCTATTCTAATGGTCTACCCCTATGGTCTACCCCTATGGTCTATCCATATGGTCTATCCCTATGGTCTATCCCTATGGTCTACCCCTATGGTCTACCCCTATGGTCTATCCCTATGGTCTATCCCTATGGTCTATCCCTATGGTCTATCCCTATCGTCTATCCCTATGGTCTATCCCTATGGTCTATCCCTATGGTCTACCCCTATCGTCTACCCCTATGGTCTACCCCTATGGTCTACCCCTATGGTCTATCTCTATGGTCTACCCCTATCGTCTACCCCTATGGTCTACCCCTATGGTCTATCCCTATGGTCTATTCTAATGGTCTACCCCTATGGTCTACCCCTATGGTCTATCCCTATGGTCTATCCCTATGGTCTATCCCTATCGTCTATCCCTATGGTCTACCCCTATGGTCTACCCCTATGGTCTATCCCTATGGTCTATCCCTATGGTCTATCCCTATGGTCTACCCCTATGGTCTACCCCTATCGTCTACCCCTATGGTCTACCCCTATGGTCTATCTCTATGGTCTACCCCTATGGTCTACCCCTATGGTCTACCCCTATGGTCTACCCCTATGGTCTATCTCTATGGTCTACCCCTATGGTCTATCCCTATCGTATATCCCTATCGTATATCCCTATCGTCTATCCCTATCGTCTATCCCTATCGTCTATCCCTATCGTCTATCCCAATGGTCTATCCCTATGGTCTATCCCTATGGTCTACCCCTATGGTCTACCCCTATGGTCTACCCCTATGGTCTACCTCTATCGTCTATCCCTATCGTCTATTCCTATCGTCTACCCCTATGGTCTACCCCTATGGTCTATCTCTATGGTCTATCCCTATCGTCTATCCCTATCGTCTATCCCTATCGTCTATCCCTATCGTCTATCCCTATCGTCTATTCCTTGGCTTCTGAGTGAAACGTCACGGGGTTAAGGGATAGTGGATAGGAGAATTCAAAAGGACTTAGGAGAAGAGACTGTGGTACTTTAGAGAATCGACTGCACTCTCACTATCCCACGTGTTTCTGATGCGCCAGCGGACGTCCTGAATGTGCGTCTGCTGCTGTGGGGAAACTATGGAAACTACAGTTTTCTATACAGCGGACTACAACATGGATGTTCAATAAGAACGAGGGACTCCTGTAAACTCATCTAGAGACTCTGCACCGTGCTCTGATGCTGTTGCTTTATGAACGTGGACAACAGAGAAACAGATTCTTCAGGACCAAAGTTGGAATTGAAATAAAAATGAAAGTGAAAGTTCTGCTCGTCCCCCTCTCCCTCCGGTCCACATTAATACAAATGATCCCAATACGTATGATTGATGAACAGATCAATCAATACAGATGTATTTATTATAAACGTTAGTCTTTAACATCTATCACTGTGTGCATCACCATTCAAACATCTTTTAGAAGCTGAACAAACCCCACACAGCTCAGTGAGATGTTGACTCCTCTCCTCAAACCCCACACAGCTCAGTGAGATGTTGACTTTGATCATTTCAGTAAAAACTAACGTTCATATTTCTCTCTTTGATTATAATACTGATGAACGTTCAGAACAAAGCACTTTGGCAACTTACCACCTACGCTTTAAAAAGCTTAATAAGCACCGTAACTTTCATGATATCATTTCTCCTCATAATCGGTTGTTTCCGTGAACGGCCGATTGTTGAGTGACGGCAAATGCTGCGGCTGCAATGCAATGTGGGGCAGCATTTTCTCCTCTCCTTTCGGTGAGGGAGGTCCAGTGGTTCCTAAGCTAAAGGAGGTTATAAAAGAAGTTTGAAACCTCCTTTCCTATCATCTAGAGAATTCAAACAGCACTTATCATGGCTGCCACTGAGGGACTTCCGGGTCATTTCACTCCGTGAGGAAGGTTCCTAAGCTAAATGGACTATTCGACCGCAACCTTAGTCTTTTTCCTTATCAAACTACCTGTCAGATTTCAATAGTTGCATCCTTTTCTAAGATGTTTTAAACCAAACCTTTCACATCTTTATATGTGTTATATATCTAAACATGTGTAGCTAGTTTAGTTTCTGGCATCAGAGCAAAGGTTTCTTTGTATTTTATTCTTAATCCTCTGTGTTTTTCTTTAAAGTTTCCCATTTGAGACACTAATTAGCCAACGCATACACTTTATGATATGTCTGATTTTGGTTTAATTCGTTATGCATGTGAATAACTGTTCAAATATCAGTGTGTATTTCTTCTAGATGGTTTCATTGCAGCTACAAACATTAATAAAAGGCATGGCATTGTACAATACAAATTAAAAAACATATTCTATGAAGTGAGTTAGCTGTCTTTAACTTTCAATGTAAAAGTCAGTGGCCCTGGTTCTGTGATGTATGTTTTTGGAGTTATTCAAAAGGAATCCATACAAAGGAATCAAACCTAAGGGCATGTGGACGAGCTTATTAACCTCTATAATATTCCATGCACACACATCTGTCTTCTATAAATACATTGAGGTGTTGGCTGGAGCTGCAGCTCAGCTGAGGTCGGAGGAATGGAGCTGAACGTGGAAAGGCAACGAGCTTAAAACCAGAACATTTTTCCTAATGAAAGAGCAGAAACGAGGAGGCAGATCCAGGTCAGAAGTTCACTTTCTGAGACTTTCTGAGAGTCCATTGTGGAGCCAAAGCTCTGCAGGAAAATCACGCAGGAAAAAACCTGCTCTGGTTGTCATGTGTGAAGCGTTTCAAATCCAGTGTTACCAGAGGAGGGAAGCAGTGGAGTCCAAATACTTGGTTACTGTACTTAATGTTTCTGGTATCAGTACTTTACTCAACTACTTATTTTTCTGACCACTTTTTACTTTGACTTCTTACATTTTGAACACAAATACCTGTACTTTCTATTTCTTACATTTTGAACCCAAATACCTGTACGTTCTACTTCTCACATTTCTAACCCAAATACCTGTACTTTCTACTTCTCACATTTTGAACCCAAATACCTGTACGTTCTACTTCTCACATTTCTAACCCAAATACCTGTACTTTCTACTTCTTACACTTTTAATACAAATACCTGTACTTTCTACTTCTTACATGTTGAACACAAATACCTGTACTTTCTACTTCTTAGATTTTGAACACAAATACCTGTACGTTCTACTTCTCACATTTCTAACCCAAATACCTGTACTTTCTACTTCTTACACTTTGAACGCAAATACCTGTACTTTCTACTTCTTACATGTTGAACACAAATACCTGTACTTTCTACTTCTTACATTTTGAACCCAAATACCTGTACTTTCTACTTCTTACATTTTGAACCCAAATACCTGTACGTTCTACTTCTCACATTTCTAACCCAAATACCTGTACTTTCTACTTCTTACACTTTGAACACAAATACCTGTACATTCTACTTCTTACATGTTGAACCCAAATACCTGTACTTTCCACTTCTTACATTTTGAACACAAATACCTGTACTTTCTACTTCTTACATGTTGAACTCAAATACCTGTACTTTCTACTTCTTACATGTTGAACTCAAATACCTGTACTTTCTACTTCTCACATTTTGAACCCAAATACCTGTACTTTCTACTTCTCACATTTCTAACCCAAAGACCTGTACTTTCTACTTCTTACATGTAGAACACAAATACCTGTACTTTCTACTTCTTACATGAAGAACACAAATACCTGTACTTTCTACTTCTTACATGTTGAATACAAATACCTGTACTTTCTACTTCTTACATGTTGAACACAAATAGCTGTACTTTCTACTTCTTACATGTTGAACCCAAATACCTGTACTTTCTACTTCTTACGTTTTGAACACAAATACCTGTACTTTGTACTTCTTACATGTTGAACACAAATACCTGTACTTTCTACTTCTTACATGTTGAACTCAAATACCTGTACTTTCTACTTCTTACATGTTGAACTCAAATACCTGTACTTTCTACTTCTTACATGTTGAACACAAATAGCTGTACTTTCTACTTCTTACATGTTGAACCCAAATACCTGTACTTTCTACTTCTTACATGTTGAACTCAAATACCTGTACTTTCTACTTCTTACATGTTGAACACAAATACCTGTACTTTCTACTTCTCACATGTTGAACTCAAATACCTGTACTTTATACTTCTTACATGTTGAACCCAAATACCTGTACTTTCTACTTCTTACATGTTGAACACAAATACCTGTACTTTCTACTTCTTACATGTTGAACCCAAATACCTGTACTTTCTACTTCTTACATGTTGAACTCAAATACCTGTACTTTCTACTTCTCACATGTTGAACACAAATACCTGTACTTTCTACTTCTTACATTTTGAACACAAATACCTGTACTTTCTACTTCTTACATGTTGAACACAAATACCTGTACTTTCTACTTCTCACTTGTTGAATACAAATACCTGTACTTTCTACTTCTTACATGTTGAACTCAAATACCTGTACTTTCTACTTCTTACATGTTGAACACAAATACCTGTACTTTCTACTTCTTACATGTTGAACACAAATACCTGTACTTTCTACTTCTCACTTGTTGAATACAAATACCTGTACTTTCTACTTCTTACATGTTGAACTCAAATACCTGTACTTTCTACTTCTTACATGTTGAACACAAATACCTGTACTTTCTACTTCTTACATGTTGAACACAAATACCTGTACTTTCTACTTCTCACTTGTTGAATACAAATACCTGTACTTTTTACTTCTCACATGTTGAACCCAAATACCTGTACTTTCTACTTCTTACATGTTGAACTCAAATACATGTACTTTCTACTTCTTACATGTTGAACACAAATACCTGTACTTTCTACTTCTTACATGTTGAACACAAATACCTGTACTTTCTACTTCTTACATGTTGAACTCAAATACCTGTACTTTCTACTTCTTACATATTGAACCCAAATACCTGTACTTTCTACTTCTTACATGTTGAACCCAAATACCTGTACTTTCTACTTCTTACATGTTGAACCCAAATACCTGTACTTTCTACTTCTTACATGTTGAACTCAAATACCTGTACTTTCTACTTCTTACATGTTGAATACAAATACCTGTACTTTCTACTTCTTACATGTTGAATACAAATACCTGTACTTTCTACTTCTTACATGTTGAACCCAAATACCTGTACTTTCTACTTCTTACATGTTGAACCCAAATACCTGTACTTTCTACTTCTTACATGTTGAACTCAAATACCTGTACTTTCTACTTCTTACATGTTGAACTCAAATACCTGTACTTTCTACTTCTTACATGTTGAACTCAAATACCTGTACTTTCTACTTCTCTCATTTCCCAAACAGCTGGTTCCTTTAGTCTGAATGTGTGTTTGATGCGTGATCATTATTCTTTAGAGTCATTGCGTGCCTATTGATTTGAACACGATCCGTGTATCCATCACTTCCTGGTCTTCTCTAAAGAAGAGGGACCAATGGAAACGTTGTCATGTTGCCGTTGTTCAGCATGGAAACATTCATTAGCTAACAATGACATTATTGTTCTATTGATATAAAGGGAGGTCAGGTACTCTTTAAAACAGCTGCTAATTATGGGTACTTTTTACTGAAGGACACTTCAAAGTTCTTTACTTTGACTTGAGTAAAGAAGTTTAGTCAGTACTTCTACTTTCACCAATATCTGTACTTCTACTTGAGGAAAGGGAGTGTGTACTCTCTGCGGTTATCCCCATGTCCCTGAACGCACCGTTCCCTCGCTGATGTAAGAAGGGAGTCCTCTCTCCAATGTCAGTCAACCGCTGCCCTGGGAAGCATGCAGCAGAGGCCTAAAGAAACACAGGGTTTCCCCAAAAATGTCCGACAACGGAAAAGGAAACATCTGAAGAATTATTATAGTTTATGTTTCCCTGCAGATAAAAAGAGCTGAACCATTCTGCTCCCTCAGGGTCGAGCTTTTATAGCTCAGATGGAAA
This sequence comes from Harpagifer antarcticus, assembly GCA_902827135.1. Taxonomy (NCBI): domain Eukaryota; kingdom Metazoa; phylum Chordata; class Actinopteri; order Perciformes; family Harpagiferidae; genus Harpagifer; species Harpagifer antarcticus. The sequence continues at coordinate 46,172 of CADEHL010000010.1, forward strand.
CAAGGCTGCAACACGTTGAACAAAAAGCACTTTTCCTCAGACTAGTACTACTCTGTGGTCGCCTTCATCCTTTCTGGAGCGGAGACTGTGTTTTTTAATAAAGAGTTGAAGCATTTATCAGAACCTCATTTCCAGCTGGAAAGGCGGAGGTTTGCAGCAGCTTTTGATCAAAGTCTGACTGTCTCTCCAAAAGCCATGGATACAGAGGAGCAGGAAACTAACGGGACATAAGACATGATCATTATAACCGGTAACATCTGTATGCTAATTAGCCAGCCTGAGTATTCAAACTGCGAGAACAACAACCCTAGATATACGAATGAACTGGACCTTATATATAATTAAAGGAGACTTGTGATGCATTTCCATGAGAGATATTTTCATCGGGTTGAGGTTAGCCGAACCCTAATTTACTGCATTATAGTTCACGTTGTCTTACAGAGAAAGGCACCCGAACCATTGGCTCCTCAGGGTACCTTTGTATAGTTTCAGATTGAACCATGTCGAAAGAAAGCACAACTGATATTTCTGCAATATAACAATAAACTTTTCGTCTGACAGGATCCTGTCTCGGGTCAAGCTCATCCGTTATGCATTTCCATTAATACAGAACGTTTTTGTGGGTTTTTCTCAAGAGTCAGAGTTTCTGGTTCCTTTCAGTCGTTATGGGAAAGGTTGGTCTTTGCATCAACCAGGATAGAAACTGTTGCATGACGCGTGGATTTGCATCACATGGATTAGGGTTATAAAGATTGTAAAGAACTCAATGGTGCTCTAGGAGGAGATTCACGTGATAAGGTGTGGGGGGGGGGGGTTACCTTGGTTGCTGATTGGCTAATGGTTACACAAGACAAAACATCGTTATGACATCATAAAGGGGCCAAAATCTGATCAGCTCAGACTTCCAGAGTCTCTTTCCACAGAGGGGACACATGTTGATGTAGAAGAGACATGAAGAAGAGGGGACACATGTTGATGAAGAGACATGAAGAAGAGGGGACACATGTTGATGTAGAAGAGACATGAAGAAGAGGGGACACATGTTGATGAAGAGACATGAAGAAGAGGGGACACATGTTGATGTAGAAGAGACATGAAGAAGAGGGGACACATGTTGATGTAGAAGAGACATGAAGAAGAGGGGACACATGTTGATGTAGAAGAGACATGAAGAAGAGGGGACACATGTTGATGTAGAAGAGACATGAAGAAGAGGGGACACATGTTGATGTAGAAGAGACATGAAGAAGAGGGGACACATGTTGATGTAGAAGAGACATGAAGAAGAGGGGACACATGTTGATGTAGAGACATGAAGAAGAGGGGACACATGTTGATGTAGAAGAGGGGACACATGTTGATGTAGAAGAGGGGACACATGTTGATGTAGAAGAGACATGAGGAAGAGGGGACACATGTTGATGTAGAAGAGACATGAAGAAGAGGGGACACATGTTGATGTAGAAGAGACATGGAGAAGAGGGGACACATGTTGATGTAGAAGAGACATGAAGAAGAGGGGACACATGTTGATGTAGAGACATGAAGAAGAGGGGACACATGTTGATGTAGAGACATGAAGAAGAGGGGACACATGTTGATGTAGAAGAGACATGAGGAAGAGGGGACACATGTTGATGTAGAAGAGACATGAAGAAGAGGGGACACATGTTGATGTAGAAGAGACATAAAGAAGAGGGGACACATGTTGATGTAGAAGAGACATGGAGAAGAGGGGACACATGTTGATGTAGAAGAGACATGAAGAAGAGGGGACACATGTTGATGTAGAAGAGACATGAAGAAGAGAGGACACATGTTGATGTAGAAGAGACATGAGGAAGAGGGGACACATGTTGATGTAGAAGAGACATGAAGAAGAGGGGACACATGTTGATGTAGAAGAGACATAAAGAAGAGGGGACACATGTTGATGTAGAAGAGACATGAAGAAGAGGGGACACATGTTGATGTAGAAGAGACATGAGGAAGAGGGGACACATGTTGATGTAGAAGAGACATGAAGAAGAGGGGACACATGTTGATGTAGAAGAGACATAAAGAAGAGGGGACACATGTTGATGTAGAAGAGACATGGAGAAGAGGGGACACATGTTGATGTAGAAGAGACATAAAGAAGAGGGGACACATGTTGATGTAGAAGAGACATGGAGAAGAGGGGACACATGTTGATGTAGAAGAGACATGGAGAAGAGAGGACACGTGTTGATGTAGAAGAGACATGAAGAAGAGAGGACACGTGTTGATGTAGAAGAGACATGAAGAAGAGGGGACACATGTTGATGTAGAAGAGGGGACACATGTTGATGTAGAAGAGACATGAGGAAGAGGGGACACATGTTGATGTAGAAGAGACATGAAGAAGAGGGGACACATGTTGATGTAGAAGAGACATGGAGAAGAGGGGACACATGTTGATGTAGAGACATGAAGAAGAGGGGACACATGTTGATGTAGAAGAGGGGACACATGTTGATGTAGAAGAGAGATGAAGAAGAGGGGACACATGTTGATGTAGAAGAGACATGAAGAAGAGGGGACACATGTTGATGTAGAAGAGACATGAAGAAGAGAGGACACGTGTTGATGTAGAAGAGACATGAAGAAGAGGGGACACATGTTGATGTAGAAGAGACATGAAGAAGAGGGGACACATGTTGATGTAGAGACATGAAGAAGAGGGGACACATGTTGATGTAGAAGAGACATGAAGAAGAGGGGACACATGTTGATGTAGAGACATGAAGAAGAGGGGACACATGTTGATGTAGAAGAGACATGAAGAAGAGGGGGACACATGTTGATGTAGAAGAGACATGAAGAAGAGGGGACACATGTTGATGTAGAGACATGAAGAAGAGGGGACACATGTTGATGTAGAAGAGACATGAAGAAGAGGGGACACATGTTGATGTAGAGACATGAAGAAGAGGGGACACATGTTGATGTAGAAGAGACATGAAGAAGAGAGGACACGTGTTGATGTAGAAGAGACATGAAGAAGAGGGGACACATGTTGATGTAGAAGAGACATGAGGAAGAGGGGACACATGTTGATGTAGAAGAGACATGAAGAAGAGGGGACACATGTTGATGTAGAAGAGACATGGAGAAGAGGGGACACATGTTGATGTAGAAGAGACATGAAGAAGAGGGGACACATGTTGATGTAGAAGAGACATGGAGAAGAGGGGACACATGTTGATGTAGAAGAGACATGAAGAAGAGGGGACACATGTTGATGTAGAAGAGACATGAAGAAGAGGATTTTGCATGACAGGTGACCTGTAACTAGTTTGGTAACGCTCCTCTCTGTCTTCAGGTACGGGCTGCAGCCAGGACCTGCTCTTCTTCCTCTGTGCGATGTACGCTCCCATCTGCACCATCGACTTCCAGCACGAGCCCATCAAACCCTGCAAGGCTGTGTGTGAGCGGGCCAAGGCCGGCTGTGAGCCCGTGATGAAGAGATACAACCACAGCTGGCCCGACAGCCTGAGCTGCAGCGAGCTGCCGCTGTACGACCGGGGGGTCTGCATCTCCCCCGAGGCCATCGTGAAGGCAGAGGGGCCAGGTACATATACGTTCATCGAGGATGTTATATTTAAGACTGAGATGTGTCTCCAAAGTGAGCTGGTAACCAATTAGTCGACAAACAGAAAAATAACTGGTAACTTTATGACAATTAATCTATAATTAACCAATTCATATATATATAAATCTTAATGCAAAAATGCCCGGGAAATGTTTTTCAGCTTCTCAAATATGTATATTTCCTGTTCTTTTACTATTTGATATCATATTAAAGTGGATGAAGTCGATATATTTGAGTTTTGGAAGGACACAGTAAGACATTTCAAGACCTTTGACTTTGAGAACATAACGGACATGTTTGAATTTAATTGAATTGATTGATTTAAAACAAGGGACAGTGTACATTAATCAACATATTAAAAACATGTAAAAGTACTCGAATTAGCCAAAAGGCTAGTTTCACTTTGAGAGACAGAAAGACACAACAAGCAGAATCGGGAGGTTTTTGAAGATCTGAATATTGAAAATGAAGGGAAAGTAATGAGCCACTACTACAGATTAGGTGTGGTTTTCCCTGCATGTTGGGGGGTGCAGGTTTATTCGAACAGCACCTTGTATTACAATATTACAATATAATATTACGAGGCCGTGCTTCTCTGCCACTGTTGGCCAGTCTGAGCACTGGAGATCCACCTCTTACGGGGCAAACTCTACCCCTAACTTCTGTAATGTTATAAACTCTATCACCTTCTCCTGTGAACGCCTCAGAATTGAAACTTCTTCTGTGTCTCTATATTCCCCTCTCTACGTGAAAGACCTGGCCCATCAGGAAGCCGTTCTGCCTGCTTTATGAACCCTATCGTAGATCTCTGACATGTTTCTACTCTCAGCAGAGTTTCGTGAGTCATTTCCCCTCGACTTCACTCCCACTGACTCTCTCAAAGAGCTCCTTGATGCAGACGGCCCACTCCTTTTACACTCAATAAAACCCTCACTGTCCTCGCTTCTTTAAACAGGCCTGAGACCAGCAAGTCATCTCCCCTTGACCTCCATAACGATTCGCCCACATATCAGCGGGGTTTGGGGATTTTCCCTCGCCGTGATTTCTTGATTTGTTGAGGTTCAGAGTGGGAGTTTCAGCGGGGAAGTTATACGTTTCTCTCTTGTGCTTAAGAGGTGGGAAGTAGTGGAGTACAAATACTTTGTTACTGTACTTGAGTACATTTTTCTGGTATCAGTACTTTACTCCACTATTTAATAGGGCGGTGGTGGCGAAGTCGATAGGGACCAGTTCAAGTCCCCAAGACCAAGTGCTACCGAGGTGTCTGGGATTAATAAAGTATATCAAATCAAGTCATTTATTTTTCTGACGACTTTTTACTTTGATTTCTTACATGTTGAACCCAAATACCTGTACTTTCTACTTCTTACATGTTGAACTCAAATACCTGTACTTTCTACTTCTTACATGTTGAACTCAAATACCTGTACTTTCTACTTCTTACATGTTGAACTCAAATACCTGAACCTTCTACTTCTTACATGTTGAACCCAAATACCTGTACTTTCTACTTCTTACATGTTGAACCCAAATACCTGTACTTTCTACTTCTTACATTTTGAACCCAAATACCTGTACTTTCTACTTCTTACATTTTGAACCCAAATACCTGTACTTTCTACTTCTTACATGTTGAACTCAAATACCTGTACTTTCTACTTCTTACATGTTGAACCCAAATACCTGTACTTTCTACTTCTTACATTTTGAACCCAAATACCTGTACTTTCTACTTCTTACATGTTGAACCCAAATACCTTTACTTTCTACTTCTTACATGTTGAACCCAAATACCTGTACTTTCTACTTCTTACATATTGAACCCAAATACCTGTACTTTCTACTTCTTACATATTGAACCCAAATACCTTTACTTTCTACTTCTTACATGTTGAACCCAAATACCTGTACTTTCTACTTCTTACATGTTGAACTCAAATACCTGTACTTTCTACTTCTTACATATTGAACCCAAATACCTGTACTTTCTACTTCTCACATGTTGAACACAAATACCTGTACTTTCTACTTCTTACATGTTGAACTCAAATACCTGTACTTTCTACTTCTTACATGTTGAACTCAAATACCTGTACTTTCTACTTCTTACATGTTGAACTCAAATACCTGTACTTTCTACTTCTCACATGTTGAACTCAAATACCTGTACTTTCTACTTCTCTCATGTTGAACCCAAATAACTGTACTTTCTACTTCTTACATGTTGAACTCAAATACCTGTACTTTCTACTTCTTACATGTTGAACCCAAATACCTGTACTTTCTACTTCTTACATGTTGAACCCAAATACCTGTACTTTCTACTTCTTACATGTTGAACCCAAATACCTGTACTTTCTACTTCTTACATGTTGAACCCAAATACCTGTACTTTCTACTTCTTACATGTTGAACCCAAATACCTGTACTTTCTACTTCTCTCATGTTGAACACAAATACCTGTACTTTCTACTTCTCTCATGTTGAACACAAATACCTGAACTTTCTACTTCTCTCATGTTGAACACAAATACCTGTACTTTCTACTTCTTACATGTTGAACACAAATACCTGTACTTTCTACTTCTTACATGTTGAACACAAATACCTGTACTTTCTACTTCTTACATGTTGAACACAAATACCTGTACTTCTTTCTACTTCTTACATGTTGAACACAAATACCTGTACTTCTTTCTACTTCTTACATGTTGAACACAAATACCTGTACTTCTTTCTACTTCTTACATGTTGAACACAAATACCTATACTTTCTACTTCTTACATGTTGAACACAAACACCTGTACTTTCTACTTCTTACATGTTGAACCCAAATACCTGTACTTTCTACTTCTTACATGTTGAACCCAAATACCTGTACTTTCTACTTCATACATGTTGAACACAAATACCTGTACTTTCTACTTCTTACATGTTGAACCCAAATACCTGTACTTTCTACTTCATACATGTTGAACACAAATACCTGTACTTTCTACTTCTTACATGTTGAGCCCAAATACCTATACTTTCTACTTCTTACATGTTGAACTCAAATACCTGTACTTTCTACTTCTTACATGTTGAACTCAAATACCTGTACTTTCTACTTCTCTCATGTTGAACACAAATACCTGTACTTTCTACTTCTCTCATGTTGAACACAAATACCTGAACTTTCTACTTCTCTCATGTTGAACACAAATACCTGTACTTTCTACTTCTTACATGTTGAACTCAAATACCTGTACTTTCTACTTCTTACATGTTGAACTCAAATACCTGTACTTTCTACTTCTCACATGTTGAACTCAAATACCTGTACTTTCTACTTCTCTCATGTTGAACCCAAATAACTGTACTTTCTACTTCTTACATGTTGAACTCAAATACCTGTACTTTCTACTTCTTACATGTTGAACCCAAATACCTGTAATTTCTACTTCTCTCATGTTGAACACAAATACCTGTACTTTCTACTTCTTACATGTTGAACACAAATACCTGTACTTCTTTCTACTTCTTACATGTTGAACACAAATACCTGTACTTCTTTCTACTTCTTACATGTTGAACACAAATACCTATACTTTCTACTTCTTACATGTTGAACACAAACACCTGTACTTTCTACTTCTTACATGTTGAACCCAAATACCTGTACTTTCTACTTCTTACATGTTGAACCCAAATACCTGTACTTTCTACTTCATACATGTTGAACACAAATACCTGTACTTTCTACTTCTTACATGTTGAACCCAAATACCTGTACTTTCTACTTCATACATGTTGAACACAAATACCTGTACTTTCTACTTCTTACATGTTGAACCCAAATACCTATACTTTCTACTTCTTACATGTTGAACACAAACACATGTACTTTCTACTTCTTACATGTTGAACCCAAATACCTGTACTTTCTACTTCTTACATGTTGAACCCAAATACCTGTACTTTCTACTTCATACATGTTGAACACAAATACCTGTACTTTCTACTTCTTACATGTTGAACCCAAATACCTGTACTTTCTACTTCATACATGTTGAACACAAATACCTGTACTTTCTACTTCTTACATGTTGAACCCAAATACCTGTACTTTCTACTTCATACATGTTGAACCCAAATACCTGTACTTTCTACTTCTCTCATTTTCCAAACAGCTGGTTCCTTTAGTCTGAATGTGTGTTTTGTGGCGTGATCATTAGTTTAGTTTAGTGATCATTAGTTTAGTCAGTACTTTCACCAGAGTATCTTTAAACACGATTATCTGTACTTCTACTTGAGGAAAGGATGTGTGTACTTCTACTTGAGTAAAGGATGTGTGTACTTCTACTTGAGGAAAGGATGTGTGTACTTCTACCTGAGGAAAGGATGTGTGTACTTCTACTTGAGGAAAGGATGTGTGTACTTCTACCTGAGGAAAGGATGTGTGTACTTCTGCCATCTCTGACCTTAACAACAGAAACCCAAAGTCTCTGTGTCTAAACTGTTCGCTAACTTGATGTTGAATTTGAAGTCACTGTGACACAGAGAGCGCTGCCAAGAGCTCTGTTTCTGCTCACATTAGATTAGATGTTCTCTATTCATTCCCAAAACTGCTCACGAAATGAAACCCAACTAAAAGTAGTCCCTGCAGATGAGAAGTAAAGCAGCAAAAAGACTATTGTTAGAGCCATTTTCTGTGTTGACAATGAGTGTATTATTTTCTTATTAATTTAGATCTTAATATATTCTTTCCATTTATGTATTGGTACCGAATTAAATATTCGGAGAAAACTTTGATTTACTGCGAGCCACACCTGTGATATAAGGAAGGGGTGGGACTGAGCGTGAGGAGGAAATTGTCTCCAGCAATGAACGGGGAATCGGAACAGTCTTTGACCTCACGTTACACTGATCATGTTGTTTAAATATATGGAAGTAAATAAATCGGCCGAGGAAGGCAAAGAAATCAGCGCCTACAGAGCTTTATTTGGATGGTTTTTAACGTGTGAGTCAAGAAGCGGATCCCTGTTGACGTGGCACAGTTTTTAGATATCCCACAAGAATGGGCCACGACAACTATATAGACTATCCCGCAATGAAAACAGTAGATTGGCATGATTTTCAGTTATTTTGACCACATTAAAATATACACTTCTACACACACTGTCCTTGCCGTTGGCTGAGTGCCGCTGCCTTGGCTTTGGAGTTAAACATTTCCCAACGTGGCATCAATAAAGTACTTGTGTTATTATCTTATCTTAAATGCTAGCTGCACTGTCTCTCCATATGTTTATGCTTTGTGGGATTGACATATTTTGCCATGTCATCACCGTTCACATCTATCGCCCAATTGGTTCCATCTGCAAGAACTTTAAAGTATATCAATGAAAATGCAAAATAAGGTTTTGTGAAAGTTGCATGTTAGAATAAAATGAACCCTCTGAAGACTCAGGGTCATGATGAAGACATGGTGAAGACATGATGAAGACATGGTGAAGACATGGTGAAGACATGATGAAGACATGGTGAAGTCATGATGAAGACATGAAGAAGACATGATGAAGAGATGGTGAAGACATAATGAAGACATGGTGAAGACATGATGAAGACATGGTGAAGACATGATGAAGACATGGTGAAGACATGATGAAGAGATGGTGAAGACATAATGAAGACATGATGAAGACATGGTGAAGACATAATTAAGACATGGTGAAGACATGAAGAAGACATGGTGAAGACATGATGAAGAGATGGTGAAGACATAATGAAGACATGGTGAAGACATGGTGAAGACATGATGAAGACATGGTGAAGACATGATGAAGAGATGGTGAAGACATAATGAAGACATGGTGAAGACATGGTGAAGACATGATGAAGACATGGTGAAGACATGATGAAGAGATGGTGAAGACATAATGAAGACATGGTGAAGACATGGTGAAGACATGGTGAAGACATAATGAAGACATGATGAAGACATGGTGAAGACATAATGAAGACATGGTGAAGACATGAAGAAGACATGGTGAAGACATGAAGAAGACATGGTGAAGACATGAAGAAGACATGGTGAAGACATGATGAAGACATGGTGAAGACATAATGAAGACATGGTGAAGACATAATGAAGACATGGTGAAGACATGAAGAAGACATGGTGAAGACTTGATGAAGACATGGTGAAGACATGGTGAAGACATGATGAAGACATGATGAAGACATGGTGAAGACATGATGAAGACATGGTGAAGACATGGTGAAGACATGGTGAAGACATGATGAAGACATAATGAAGACATGGTGAAGACATAATGAAGACATGGTGAAGACATGGTGAAGACATGGTGAAGACATGATGAAGACATGGTGAAGACATAATGAAGACATGGTGAAGACATAATGAAGACATGGTGAAGACATAATGAAGACATGGTGAAGACATAATGAAGACATGGTGAAGACATGTTGAAGACATGTTGAAGACATGGTGAAGACATGTTGAAGACATGTTGAAGACATAATGAAGACATGGTGAAGACATGGTGAAGACATGGTGAAGACATGAAGAAGACATGGTGAAGACATAATGAAGACATGGTGAAGACATGTTGAAGACATGTTGAAGACATGATGAAGACTTGATGAATACTTAAGCCATCAAAAGAAATGTTGTTGATGGAAAGGTTGACAGAATATAATTGTAGGGCTCTAACAACAGCTAGAGACCAATATGTGTTGTTATTCTGTACGTGATTTCTGACACCATTTCTCTCTGTCTCTGCAGATCCTTTCTACCAGGACCCAGCCAGGTGTAACCCAGGTGAGGCTGACAATCCACCTCTTTTTTACCCAAGATTTGCAAGAAGTTATCGTGTTCTCTGGTTGAATAGAAACTAGGTGGATCGGGTTCAACACAAGTGCTTTGGGTGGAAACCGAATATCCCACCTCAGAATCTCCATAAAACGTTTGCTGCCAGTTTTGCAGAAATCATGTATTCATTATATTCATACCTCATCTGAACACAGTCGAGTTCTACTTTTCTAAAGAGCTGATGTTTCCTGGGTTTGATCTTTCGACAGAGTCCAGTCCAGACTTTCCAATGGACTCCAATAAACTCCACTGCCGAGGACCAGATGGAGGTAACGTCTGTTTAAAAGCTTGAAGGCTCCTCTCCTTGGAAGCATTTAGTCTTTAGAGGACTGAGAGTTAAATTAATAGTTTGTTGTTGGGAAATCCACATTTGTGTTCTTACTGAGAGTTAAATTATATATCGCTCCCATATCTGTATGTTAGACATGAAGCTACAGCATGCAACTGATTAGCTTAGCTTAAACTAAACTTAATCTTAAAATGGAGAGGATAACATCATCTGTCAATCACAAGCTGGAACTATTTGATGGAGAAAGTGGATTGATTTTGCAAAACCTCATAGGCCAGATTTTATTTTTAAAATGTATGATTTTACTGTGGAGTCCTGATCACTCCCTAATGTTCGTATTATTCGTAGAAATTACTGTTTTTATCTTATCTTTTATCTTTTCGGACAAACTTAAGATGCACAATTACTATGTCTTGAAAAAACACTGTGTAATTGTTTATGTCAATAAATAATATATTGCAACAACAAAAGATCTCTTAATCTTGTATTACCCACAGAGCTTAGACCTTAGACCTTATTTCCGAGATCATTCCATTAAAACTAAAATAAACAGAAAGGACATTGACTTCGAGACGAGGGGAACAGGAAGTGCGTAAAAGCCTAGCATTCGTCCCATTTGACTTCAAACAAGCTGATGAAACTCTGGACTTTAAGAAGTGTGAACAGAGTTGATATGTCTGTCTGTTTCCCATCATCCATTTGTCTGTGTCTCTGTAGATCGCTGCACCTGTAAGACAGTCAAAATGGGTTTGAAAAGCTACACGAAGAACAACTACAACTACGGTGAGTCATCTGGGACTAAATGACAGTGATTGTACGTTACTCTGTGAAACTGTTCTGCGTGATAACCTGCACATAAAGTAATGTTATAGGAGATGATGTGGTTGGTTTGAGCATTAAAACGTCCCATGTAACGATAAAGTCTTTCCATTGTATCCCACTGAGAGTCAACAGTAAACTTGCAGCAATGGCAACATTTCTGCTAGTTTTCAGGTTTAATTTGATAAGAAATGCATTGATATCTTACAATAAGACACACATGTATAAGACGAGATCACTATAAACCCCACATATACATGATTATGAGAAAAAAGGGATGCAATGTGTTATGCAACTTGCTCAAAAGGGGTTGTTGGAACATTTCCAAATCAAACGTATACGGTTTTAAAGTGAAAAAGTTCCATCCCGAGTGTTCATCCCTTCACTAACTCTGCTTCTGAATGATGTTTCTTTAAGTTTCTCTAAACTCTTCAGTGGATTCTTTCTCCGTGCCTTGTTCTCCTCCTGCGTGTAAAGGCTAATGTCTCAGTGCCGAGGCTGTTGGGTTACTCAGATTGAATTGGACACACTAAAGCTCAAAGGCTTTCTCAGATGATTGCAGAGCACAGGCGTGATTTGGCAAATCCAGCAGGGATTTCCATGAGGACTCTTTGAGCTCACTAAATGCCACAGAACACATTTATTATGGAAGATTTTCTTTTTCCCAAGCAATCATTAAAAACAAGAGCTCACTTTCCAAATATTCAGATATAATGAAAGCGGAGGAGTTCAGTGAAGCATGTCATCAGCGAACATCGAGGTGGTCTTCAGAGATTTGACTGTCCACTCCAAACTGACACTGGTTGTGTTTGGTTTAGTGCCATACTTGCAATGATGTCTTGTGCGTTGTTTTATTACCTTGTTTATTTCTTAATGGTCCCTGTTGGGGAAATATTTTCCAAAGCCCTTAACTGTGAGACAGTGTATCAGTTCTGTCCTGACTGAGCACACTCACCGGTAGCCTTGGCTGCTGTGCTCTCAGTGTTCTGTCTCCCTGCTCCGGCCTGCTGGCGTCAGCTGGTAGAGGTGTTATGATTCTATCTTGTTCTGCAGCATGTTGAATATTCTCTGAGCTAAACACACGGGTCTGGGGAGAGTTCTTCAGAATTGACGTGGCAACTCTACCGTGAAGTCAGAACCTCTGGCTCTTGTGATGTGAATTCTCCGGCCGATACTCGTAATAAACCATCAGTGTTTGACATCAAAGCTCCAGCTCTCCCCGTGTCTCCTTTGAGTCGGTGACTCCTCCTGCATCGCTACACAGAGGTTTCCCCCACAGTCCCCATTGCTTGTATTTATTAACGGTGCATTTTGGGATAAACGTCTAACTTGCTTTCTGCCTTTTGTTGCTGTTGGGCATGCTCGATGGTTGCATTCATTACCCGAGAAGCAGCAGGTTCATCAATGCAGAAACAAACAGGATGTTATACAGGTTACTGGTGATGTTGCATGTTGTGTTGTTGGACTTGAGGCAGGATGACCTGAGAAAGTAAACAATCCAGTTTCAAAACAGGTCAAATAGACAAACAACAGGTTCATACTCAAGCAGTTTAAGGGTGGCTTCTGTACTTTTCAACTTGGACCATTTAAACTTTTTGCATCCAAGTGAGGAATGCAGACAAGACTGTTTTGATCTTTTTGAATGAAAGAAGTATCGACCAAAAACTATTGGGCAATTCTGCACCGTCAATGTACGTGTTCTAGATCTCTTTGACATCTTTCCGGAAGACAGCAGTAGAAATCTGAGTGAGATTCTGAGAGGGGGGTCCCTGAAAGAGTTTGTTTGAATGGTACTTGTTACCCCTAAAGTCAAAAGTCCATAGGAAAAAGTGTTTTGGAGAGTTTAGCCTTCAGTGATGTGTTTCTGTGTTGGCACCATGGACACTAAGTGTTTAAAGTGTGGCTCTAACTTAAAGTCTAAAATCAGAGAATGATGTCCAGCTGTCTTTTTTACCCAAAGGACCATGGCGGGTTGACTTGTTTTAAGAAACACAACCAAAACTATTGGTCTGTTTCATTGTGAAAGCTTTCACATATAAGGACTGTGGGCAACTAGCCATATACCTGCAAGCTCTAAAGTGTCCCTGTATGCTGATGACTCTCTCCTCCAGTGATCAGGGCACATCAAAAGACTGACTAAATGCAATACGATATACTTTATTGTCCCCGTAAGAACATTTGTTCTGGACTCCGTCCTGCATTTCCGCATACATGAACATATACAAACATAATAAACATTAAAATACCCATATCATCACCCTCTCTCTCTCTCTCTCTCTCTCTCTCTCTCTCTCTCTCTCTCTCTCTCTCTCTCTCTCTCTCTCTCTCTCTCTCTCTCTCTCTCTCTCTCTCTCTCTCTCTTCAGTGATCAGGGTGAGGGTGAGGGAGGTGAGGAACCGCGGCCTGGAGCCCACAGCGGTAGTGGAGGTGAAGGAGGTGCTGAAGTCTTCTCTGGTCAACATCCCCAGAGAGGTCCAGACTCTGTACTACTCCTCGTCCTGCCTCTGTCCTCCTCTCACTCCCGGGGAGGAGTACCTCATCATGGGCTATGAGAACGAGGAGACCTCCAGGTACGAGTCCTTAAAGTTACATGTACCGTTGCGAATAGATTGGTGCAGGGACGAGTCCTAAAACCCGGAAGTGAGTCAGCATTTCACCACTTCCTGTTCCCTCGTCTCAGATCCAATGGGATTTTGAACATGTTTTTGGAAGATAGCTGGAAATAAGGTCTGAGGTTGAGACACATTGAAGAGACGGATCACGTTTGGTTCTACATTAAATCATCAGCAGTGACCCCACTGGTGATTTCTGAAGAGTTGACGTGTCTGAAAAACGATGGTTGTTACCAAGTGGCTGAATAGGACTACAGAAGTTTGGAGGCCGTTGTACGTCATTACACCGAACACGTAAACACTCCTCGAAGTTAGTTTCTGTTCTGCTTGAAAGCAAGTCCCTGCCTCCTGACTGTTCAAACAAACACTTCAACTTGTACCATCTAGAATCTGTATGTTTGAATATGGATCTTAAGTTGGCGTGACGTTGAAGTCGTGCTGCTGGACTCGGCTGTAGTCTCTTTATAGCATAACGTTAGCATTTCGCTTCTGGCCATTAGATTTATGATTCTAACATTATAAAAGTAGGGTAGACGTGGAGATTATCCGGCTGAACAAAACGTGCATTTATCAAACAGGTTGGTTTTCAACAGACCTTATTTTTTACAATATTCCAAAATCATATGGAGAAATCCAGTTGCTTTTTGTCGAGGGAACCAGCCGCTTCCTTCAGGGTCGGCCTACAAAAACACGTCATCCCTGCACCGCTCTAGAGATCATCAATGGTGGTTGTTCAACAATAGAGTGATGCAGGAACTCATCCTCAAACCTGAAAATGAGTCAGCATTTGAGCCCTCTAGGTGTCCTTGCATCTAAGGTCTGTGGTTTTCACAAGATGAGGATATTTGAACGTTTTTTGCTACGACATAAAATACACTGATTTCTTCAATAATCCATTGGCTTTTTGTTGAGGTAACCAGGGCCTCTATGCCTTCTGATTCTGCCTACTAAAATATGTCATCAATGCAACATTTTGTGGAGCTGCAAAGTCCGGAATCATCAAGTCTTTTTGAATTGTTTTGAATGAGAGACCCCATAGCAACAGAAATGACATACTTTAATTACCTAGCAAGCTTCAACTGGTCTGACACACCAATTAATTAGAGGCTGCTTTTGTCTAATGCTGTCCAAAATTGAAGGACCCTTTGTTTCAGATATTACCAATAAGATCCTTGAACTTCAACTAGATATAAAAAGGCGGCTGTGGCTCAGTGGCTAGAGTGCTGGACTTTGAATCAGGGGGTAGCAAGTTCGAGTCCCACGACAGTCAGCATGTCGTTGTGTCCCTGGGCAAGACACTTCGCCCCAAATGGCTCCTGTGGGGATTGCCCACAGTACTGAAAGTATGTAAGGCGCTTTGGATAAAAGCATCTAACAAATGACTGATTTGAGTAAAACATGTGTCCAATCAGGGGTTAGCAAACAAAGCTGTCTACTTTCCAAATGTTTTTACTCGTAAATTGTTGCGTCTATACTTGGTAAATGGTTATGATTTCTGTCTGACTTTAGCATGGGTTCTGTAGGATAAGACTGAATAAGCCTCACTGTGTGTTTGTGGTTGCAGGTTGCTCCTGATTGACGGCTCCATTGCTCAAAGGTGGAAGGAAAAAATGGGCAGGAAGGTCAAGGTGCGATTCAAATACGCACACACACACACACTCACACACACTCACACAGCAGCAGCAGTTTAGAGCAGCGTCTCCTGGTATTTTCTGTGTAAACACACCTGCAGTGGTACAGGTGGAGGCTTTATAAGTGGACACTGAACTGAACTGTATAACATGCAGTCTGTATCAACAGTTTAACATTTGATTGGATATTTGGGTAGCCTATAAAGTCAACACCGACTGCTATATCATAAGTGGTCGGTTTAACACTACACTAACCACTTTGTTTCAGTCGCAATATTTGTACTTCTGGTGCAGTGCTGTAGTTTATTTATAGCCCAACATTAGCCGCCTTTAGCTTAGCTGTGGTGACGTGAAGTCATGTGACCGTGCTGTAGTTCCTTTATAGCCCAACATTAGCCACCTTTAGCTTAGCGGTGGTGACGTGGAGTCATGTGACCGTGCTGTAGTTCCTTTATAGCCCAACATTAGCCTCCTTTAGCTTAGCGGTGGTGACGTGAAGTCATGTGACCGTGCTGTAGTTCCTTTATAGCCCAACATTAGCCTCCTTTAGCTTAGCGGTGGTGACGTGAAGTCATGTGACCGTGCTGTAGTTCCTTTATAGCCCAACATTAGCCGCCTTTAGCTTAGCGGTGGTGACGTGAAGTCATGTGACCGTGCTGTAGTTCCTTTATAGCCCAACATTAGCCTCCTTTAGCTTAGCGGTGGTGACGTAAAGTCATGTGACCGTGCTTTAGTTCCTTTATAGCCCAACATTAGCCTCCTTTAGCTTAGCGGTGGTGACGTGAAGTCATGTGACCGTGCTGTAGTTCCTTTATAGCCCAACATTAGCCTCCTTTAGCTTAGCGGTGGTGACGTAAAGTCATGTGACCGTGCTTTAGTTCCTTTATAGCCCAACATTAATAATAATAATAATAATAATAATAGATTTAATTTGTTAGCGCTTTTACAGGTGCTCAAAGACGCTTTACAGATATAGTGAAGGGAAAAGGAAGGAACAACAAATACATATATAGTAAACAATCACACATTAAAAGCCAGATTGAAGAGGTGAGTTTTTGTAAGTTTTTTGAAGGTGGTGAGGTCAGTGCAGTCTCTGATGGGTTGGGGGAGTGAGTTCCAGAGGGAGGGGGCAGCGACGGAGAAGGCTCTGTCCCCCCAGGTCCGGTGATTGGTGCGGGTGGGGATGGATAGGAGGTTGGCTTCTGATGAGCGGAGGCAGCGGGAAGGGGCGTGGTGGTGCAGCAAGTCTGTGAGGTAGGGGGGGGCCTGATTGTTGAGGGCTTTGTGGGTAATGAGGAGGACTTTGAAGTTGATTATTAGCACATTAGCCTCCTTTAGCTTAGCGGTGGTGACGTAAAGTCATGTGACCGTGCTGCCTGATGTGACGTTAGTTATTGTGCACTGATTCATTAATGTCCCTTTCCGTCTCTCTTTTTGTGTTTCTGTGCAGAGATGGGATAAGATCATGCAGGGGAGAGGCCGAGGAGCTCAGCGCCAGGGTCGCCACTGAGATCTGAGTGTGTGTGTGTGTGTGTGTGTGTGTGTGTGTGTGAATGTGTGTGTGTGAATGTGTGTGTGCGTGTGTGTGTGTTTGATCATGTATGTGTATGTGTGTGTAGATATTGCACTATCCCAGGCTGTTGTAGCTTAATGTAGTTAATCTCTGCATCTATCAGACAGTTTGGAGTTTTAAGTTTTGTCATTTATAATTTTTTTTGCACAAACATTATTAAGCCTGTGTTTTTTTGATCGTATGCAAAATGTATGTGTGCATTTGTGTGTGAATTTGTGTGTGAATGTGTGTGTGAGTGTGTACACTTAAAGCACTCAATAAAGACAAGAGAGGGGGTGAAGCTTTAAGCTGTAGTACTAACCCTACGCACAGCCATACAGTATGTACATGACACTTTTTTGGTAAACAATAATAATTCAGTGGTGGCTCTCCATGGTCACGGTCCATAATAACCCTGATTTTTACCATGTTGCCATGCTGATGGGAAGGCGGACATTTAAAGCCATTTAAACATGTTGGACTATAAGAGAGGGACCATAACTTTACTCTGGCATGAAATCGTTGGCAATCATTGAGTAAATATGCAAACCTAGCACTTTTTTAAACATTTACAAGGCTTGTCTTTGCTCTAGCGTCACAGGAACTCCATCTTCTTCTTCACTAAAATGTACACAAACAACAAATAGTAGCACACACTAAATGCATAATAGGCTACTAGCAGAAGATAAAGGAGGTAGGAGAGGTGGGATGATTACATAATTACAGACAGTACGAATTAGCTCTGTAACAAACAACAAGGATTCATATTCAAATCTTTTTTATATAACAGTTCCTGCTGTCAACAGTCAGTGCTCTACTTGTATCAGTATACTATACTAACACTCTGGACTCTTCGAAGAAGTTTGAACCATTAAAATGAATTTATACCACATGCTCTGTTTCTGTGTTGTTCTTATCTTTAAGATCTCAGTTCACTGTCTTTTTTCCTGTAAACTTCCCCAAGTTTCTCAGTTTTTGATCTGCAAGTTTCTCCGTTTTTGATCTTGAGTTTTCTCCATTTTTGGTCTCCAAGTTTCTCAGTTTTTGATCCCAAGGTTTCGCAGGTTTTATCCCCAAGTTTCGCAGTTTTTGATCCCCAAGTTTCGCAGTTTTTGATCCCCAAGTTTCTCAGTTTTTGATCCCCAAGTTTCTCAGTTTTTGATCCCCAAGTTTCTCCGTTTTTGATCTTGAGTTTTCTCCATTTTTGGTCTCCAAGTTTCTCTGTTTTTGATCCTCAAGTTTCTCAGTTTTTGATCCCAAAGTTTCTCAATTTTGATCCCCAAGTTTCGCAGTTTTTGATCCCCAAGTTTCTCAGTTTTAGATCCACAAGTTTCTCAGTTTTTGATACCCAAGTTTCCCAGTTTTTGATCCTCAAGTTTCTCAGTTTTTGCTTCAAAATTTTCTCAGTTTTTGATTCTAAAGTTTCTCAGTTTTCGTTCTCAACGTTTCTCCGTTTTTTATCCTGAAGTTTCTCTGTTTTTGATCCCCAATTTTTGATCATCACGTTTCTCCGTTTTCCCTCACTAAGTTTTTAAGTTTTTGATCCCCAAGTTTCTTAGTTTTTGATCATCAAGTTTCTCAGTTTTTGATCCCTAAGTTTCTCCGTTTTTGATCCACAAGTTTCTCAGTTTTTAAACCCCAAGTTTCCCAGTTTTAGATCCACAAGTTTCCCAGTTTTTGATCCCCAAGTTTCTCCGTTTGTGATCCAAGTTTCTCCGTTTTTGATCTTGAGGTTTCTCCATTTTTTATCCTCAAGTTTCTCCTTTTTTGATCCTCAAATTTCTCTGTTTTTGATCCCCAATTTTTGATCATCAAGTTTCTCCGTTTTCCCTCCCCAAGTTTTTGAGCCCCACGTTTCTTAGTTTTTGATCGTCAAGTTTCTCCGTTTTTGATCCTCAAGGGAGAGTTTTGTGTTTTTCTTGTATTTGTTTACCTTTGATTAAAAAATACTTTGTTAATCTTGACCTGGTTCTGGTGTCTTGCATTTGGGTCCTTAGCTTTGTGTCAATCGTAACAAAACTGCAGCCATGGAAACCTGTAAACCCTCTTGATAATAAACTGAATTGTCTTTTCAGATGTGTCAATGATATTCCTACATTTCTTAATATATTAGCATGCTATTTTATAATTTTGTTTAAGCTCTGGGAAACTTAACACTGGTTGTAAGTAATAATGTCCACTTATGTGGTGCATCCCATTTCATTTAAGTGATAAATAAATAATAGTTTGAGGTATAAAAACATATAAAATCCACATTTAGGAGATTATTTTGCTAAATGTTAACTTATTGTGCCCTGGGGAAACATACATAATGGTTTACATGTATTCTTCATAATAACCCGTAAGAAATATGGGACAAAACGGGATATAAAATGAGTCTAAATTTAGGCTGAAATAAATCTTAATAACACGGGTTCAGTAACTGAAAGAACAACCTTCACTGATGGGAGTAAACAGTAGCATTACAGTGTGTGTGTGTGTGTGTGTGTGTGTGTGTGTGTGTGTGTGTGTGTGTGTGCATACGTGTGTGTGCTGTGTGTGTAGGCATGTTTCCAGTAGTTCCTGCCTACTAATTTGCAGCAGTGTTTTCTCAGCTGCAGTTTCCATGAGAGAGAAGAGAAAAATGTTTTTGTGGATTTACTGCTATTACACCTCCTTATCCTCCTCCTCCTCTTCCTCCTGTCCTCCTCTTCTCTCCTGCATGTTGACTGACTGAAAACACACCTGGTGTTGGTAAAAGGTGTGTGTGTTCATGCAGGCTCTATAGTGGATCTATTCATGTTGCTGAATGCTGACACAGCACATACTGAAACACACAGAATATGTTCATAGGGACTGAGCTGCGTTAAAGCTGCAGGAAGTCCTGACTCAACACTAGAGGGCGGAAAGGAGGCAGAAAACAGTTAACGCATTAATACAGTGGTTCCCAACCTGGGGGGCGCCAAAGATCGCAGGGGGGGCGCCAGGCCTCAGATGATTTGAGGCCAAATATCATATTTAGACTTTTTTTTTTTTTTACATATAATTGTAAAGCAATACGTGATTGTCACTAAAAGCCTTGTCTCTACATTACAATAAAATATAATAAATAATTGATAATTAATTTTAATAAAAATTCAAGTAGTATTAAAGGCATAAAAAGACAGAAATGTATCATTCTTTCTTTAATAGAAATGTTTCTTCTGCCCGTAAAGTGTCCAAACCGGGCTTTTCTGGATAAGCGCATTTTTTAAAACAGTCATTGTCCATGCCGGGTTCAGTTGGATTATTCGTCAGTTGCTCCGATCAGATCGGTCTCCTCCATTTTGTAGATTATATATGACTTTTGAATCCACATAAACACATCGGCAAAATCCGGCTTACTTTGAGCATGTGATTTAAACAGTTTAATCCCTTTGTGAATTGTTTCCACTTGCGCCGTCCTTTAATTTCTTCATACAGCGGGAATCCAAATGAATTCATCCTGAGTCCAATAACCATCAAAGTCTCTCCTATAGTGCTCCTTGATTACGCTTTCATCCTCCTTTAACAACATACTTCACATTGTGTATGGCTGTAGCCCTTGTTTGGTTCAGGCCTCATTGGTGTTTAGTCCACTTTTATTACAATATACTGCAGTGCTTAACCCTGATTTTGTCCACTATTGGTTGTGTTTAAATCCAATACTCTGATGGTGTTTCGTGTTTCTTTTTAGCGCTGGTTTAGTCTAACAATCTGCAGTGTTGTCCAGTACTCATTGGTGTTGATCTCTGGTTCTATACTAATTGGGGGCCTTATATTCTGTGGTAATTTAGCCCTGGTTTGGTCAATTAGTTAATGGTGTTTTAGCCCTGTTCTTGCATTGGTTTAGTCTAGTATTCACTGGTGTTTTAGCCCTGATTAGATCCGATATTTTGCGGTGATTTAGCCCTTTTGGCGTCCAATACTCTATCGTGTTTAAGCCCTGGTTCGGTCCAAAACAATGTGGTATGTCTTTGATGGCCCTGATTTGGTCCATTTCTTTTAATGGTGTTTAAGCCTGGTTTGGTCCAATATTTGGTGGAGCTTTAGCACTGGGTTTTGTTGGCATATTATCCCTGTTTGGTTCATTGTTCTGCTTTGTTTTAGCCCTGGTTTGCCCAGTACACATTGGTTTGGTGACCAAATATTCTCTGGTGATTTAGCCCTGGTTTGGTCAGATATTCTGTTGTTTTGTCAAATATTTGGTCCAGCACTTAGTGCATCTAGGGTCCATTACCAACTGATGTAGCCCTGGTTTGGTCAATTACTTGGTGTTGTTCGATGTACAAAGTGTTTAGAAAAACAAAAACGTGGTTGTTGTTAATCGGCCGTGTGAAACTTCACATCTGTTGATCGGAGAAACAGAAAACCCTTGTTATCCAACACAAACACACACAAGCAGAGCTTCATCTGACATCATCACACACACACACACACACACACACACACTCACTCAGTAATACCAGGTTGGTTCCCACAATACCTTGGCCAGTGTTTGTCCGACTCGCTCCATTCCACATCATGAAACAATAGAGCCAAACACACAGTAAGTGGTTCCAGTGGTTCCAGTGGTTTCAGTGGTTTATGGAGCAATGCTGCGTCAATGCTGACCTCCAGCTGCCCACAAAACACAGGGAGAGAAGGAGGAAGGAGGGAAGGAGGAGGGAGGGTGAGGAAGGGAGGGAGGGATATACAGAAATGTCCTGATCCTATAATACTCAGAAGTGGAAAGTACATGAAGGTCATTCAGATAATTACAGTACGGGGGAACATTTTTTAAGATGTGGTGTTTTAGCAGAATATTTCCACTGTAGGTTTGTTTTCCCCTGGTTCAGTGGTTTAGCCCCAGTTTGGGGGGTTTCCAACGTGTTTCAGCCCTCTTTTGATACAATACTTACTGGTGCTTTAGCCTTGGGTTGGTCTTCTGTCCTTTTGGTGTTTTAGCGCTGGTCCACCATTTCTAGTGATTTGTGTAGTTTTCATTGGTGTTTTGGCCCTGGTTTGGTCCAATATTTACCGCAGTTTTAAGTCATAGTTTGGTCCAATATTTGACAATCTTAAAGGCCCGGTTTGATCTAAAATGTTGGCTGTAATTGTCCTAGTTTGGTCCAGTACTCAGTCAGTCAGGTTGTTTTAGGTTGCATCCAGTATTTGTTGTGTTTGTGCCCTGAGTGCTCTTAGATTCTCTTGTGTTGCAGTCACTGTTGTGTCTAATATTGCCCGGTGTTTTCGCCCTGGTTTGGTCAAGTACTCATTGGGGGTTTTGCCCTGGTTTGGTTTATTATTTGTATATATCTTTATCATGATGAATAGTAATAATCGGGTGATCATTCAACTTTTCTTCGAGTACTATTGTGAGGCTGACAAGTGAGCGGCCCGACCAAGTAAGGAGACAGAGGCAGAACGTCTTGATACAACCCGGAGTGGGTGTTTATTCATCTTTTGTACATGGTTGACCACATCAATATCCCCCAATGACTGTCTCCCACACTATTCTCCCTGAAATGAGCCCAACATGCCACCCTTTATAGCCCCACCCATTGGACCGTACCATCAAAAAGGGGTGGCATGTGCAAAGATGGTCAGCTCAGATAAGGACCGTAGTTATTCACAATAAACATTTAGTGGAGAATGACAAACATCCTTTACTTACATTATATTTAATTACTGTATGAAAAGAAAAACCGTTATAAACTAACAAGCCAAATGTACATGATAACAAATCACCCCTGCCTCCAACCTGCTCCTTTAACCCCATCCGGAACGATAAAAAGGATCTGCTGTTTCCCCGGGGACCCTTTACGATGACGGACCTTGGGACCGGAGTGCAGACGGAGGTGAGTGTTATGATGTTGACTGTTATAGGAGTAACTTGTACCATTAGTGCACCTTATATCATGACCTTTACACGCTAAACATATCCTTTGCACATAATCTCAACCGCTGTCAATCTACACAAACCAACACTTTTGGCGCTCTCGCTATAACTCCCCTTTCTTTCCAGGTGGAGCCGAGAGCCCGACCAGCGTCTGCCAGACGACATCACAATTTAATACGGTTGAATCATTTAATACACACTACATCAATAAATAGTATAAAATGTGCAAATAGGCAATGTTTAACTGTACGGTGCAAATCCCGCTAATAAAGTGCAAACTGTTTTGGCTTCGGGACAACCAGTCAGCTACCAGGTTTCACTTCCCCGGCCGGTACCTGACCGTAAAGTTATACGGCTGCAAGGCAAGGTACCACCCCGCGATACGCATGTTTGCGTCCTTCATCTTGTGAAGCAATTGAAGTGCACGATGGTCTGTCTCCAGTATGAACTGCCGTCCGAGAAGGTAGTACCTCAGGGAGTCGATGGCCCACTTCATCGCCAGGCACTCCTTTTCAATGGTCGAGTACCTTGTCTCCCTGTCCAACAGCTTCCGACTGAGGAAAACCACCGGTTTCAGCTCCCCATCCACTTCCTGCAGCAATACCGCTCCAAGGCCTACCCCTGAGGCATCTGTCTGAACGGTGAATAGCTGATTAAAGTCTGGTGAGTGAAGGACTGACTCAGTGGTAATGGCTTGCTTCAGGTCCTTGAAAGCTCTGTCACAGTCCTCGTTCCAGCGGACTTTGGCTGGCACCGAGGCCTTGGTGAGGTTGGTCAACACAACTGCTCTTTCTGACAGCTGAGGGATGAACTTCCGATACCAATTGACTAACCCCAAGAAGGACTTTACCTTCTTCTTTGTGGTTGGCACGGGGTAGGAGGTAATCGCTTCAATCTTACTCAGCTGTGGGCAGATGACACCTCCCCCAATGACGTAGCCCAGGTACTCCGCCTCTTCCTTGGCAAAGGCGCATTTACGGGGGTTGATGGTCAGTCCTGCAGCTTGGATCGCATGGAGGACCTGCTGTAGGTGATCCCTGTGTTCTTCCCATGTTTGGCTGAAGATTTCATTTCATTTCATTTTTATTTGTTCCGCTCATGGTACGCAAAACCAAATGTACAATAATTGCCACAAACATGACTCTAAGATCACAACATCGTCCAAGTAAGCTGCGGAAAATGTTGCAAACTCCCGCAGTACTTGGTCCATGAGCCTCTAGAAGGTCGCAGGGGCACCAGTCCAATGGGCATTACCCAGAACTGGACTGTTCCAGTTCATTACCCGGAACTGGAACAGTCCAAACGGGGTAGTAAAGGCCGTCAGCAGCTTGGCCTCAGGTGCCAGTGGCACCTGCCAGTACCCCTTGGTGAGGTCCAATGTGGTGATGAACTTTGCTCGTCCCTCCCCATGCGTTCGAAGGTGGTGAGGAACTGTTCAATGTCGTCATCTGGCCCCAGTGGCCACAACTTTGGCTCGCGGTGAAGCGGTTGTTCTCTCTGACGTCTTGGCGACCTTCGCCTGGATGAAGACGTCTGCTCCAGATCATCACCGAAGTCCCCTCTTCTTCTGGGCCGCTCCTCATCACTGCCTTGCTCTGTTGGCGGCCCCGCTCTCATCTCAGATACCTGGGCTTGAAGCCTTTGCCAGTTCGTCTCCTGCTGCTTCTGAGACTGCATGAGTGCTTTCATAATCTCAGACAGTTCCTCAAACCTGTCCCTTGGTTCACCAGCCGTGGCCCCCTGGTCAACTCCATGCCTAGCCACCCCGTCATCGGGCACCTCCATTTGGTCGTTTTTTTTCCCTCTCGGCATTTCCAACTCCTTACTTGGTAAATCCCACTTCTGACACCACTTGTGAGGCTGACAAGTGAGCGGCCCGACCAAGTAAGGAGACAGAGGCAGAACGTCTTGATACAACCCGGTGTGGGTGTTTATTCATCTTTTGTACATGGTTGACCACATCAATATCCACCAATGACTGTCTCCCACATTATTCTCACTGAAATGAGCCCAATATGCCACCCTTTATAGCCCCACCCATTGGACCGTACCATCCAAAAGGAGAATGACAAACATCCTTTACTTACATTATATTTAATTACTGTGTGAAAAGAAAAACCGTTATAAACTAACAAGCCAAATGTACATGATAACAAATCACCCCTGCCTCCAACCTGCTCCTTTAACCCCATCCGGAACGATAAAAAGGATCCGCTGTTTCTCCGTGAACCCTTTACGATGACGGACCTTGGGACCGGAGACGGGAGTGCAGACGGAGGTGAGTGTTATGATGTTGACTGTTATAGGAGTAACTTGTACCATCAGTGCACCTTATATCATGACCTTTACACGCTAAACATATCCTTTGCACATAATCTCAACCGCTGTCAATCTACACAAACCAACACTTTTGGCGCGCTCACACACACACACACACACACACACACACAGCTCCTAAAGCAGAATCAGGCTTCAGCCGTTGTGTATTTTATTTTGTGAAGCACTAAATGGTTTAGAAAAATATCGACTCTTTGTTTGTAGATATCTACTAAACTACAGCAAATAAAGAGAGTAGGCCTGTTATACTGAGTGATATATATTGTACTCTGCTTTCTGCACGGACCTCACAGCTGTTCTCACTGTAAACATCGCGTTCAGATGCAGGGGCCTGGATGATCGGTAGCCTACTGTAGTTTTCTCTGGGTTGACTGTGCTTGCCCTTTGATTGTTCAATATCCAGGAAGACATTGGTTTTCTAGATGTCCTGGACATGAAGAAGGACATGTCTGGAGCTTGTGCTTTCTGTGCTGCGGGACATTGTTCAGATGACTGTGTGAAACAGTCTTCTGCTAATACACCGCTGAATGGGCGCTCTGTGATCCCTTTTTGGTTTTGTGGGGGGGGGGGGGGGGGGGGGGCAAAGGTTCCATCACAGCAAATTTGAAACATTTAACCTCAAAACAATATACAAAGTAAGTAAAAGTAGCCTGATAATAATAATAATAGCCGAGTAATTATTCATAGTTAAAAACGACTATTTTTGCAATATATGAGATCTAAGCAGTTTATTCACATTACATCTCAAATCTGAATATGGCATCAGATGGTCCATGTAGGAGAACTTACAAAAGCACATTTAATTCAAGTTTGTACCTTGTTTAGTCAAAAAGATATACTTAAAATAGATTTCAGCCTGGTGGCGGCGGCAATGTTGGATTTCAATTGTGAGGCATTCTGGGAAATGTTTGAGCTTCATACCCAGCAGGATTCAGCACCCCGTAATACCCCGAGAAATATTGTATAGCATAAATAAACACAAAATGCCTTCGGGGTTCTGGTTTTGTGAAAATGGACCCGGTCTAATAGAAATAAAGTGGATTGGGTTGTTTCTCTCAACAGAGCAACAGCGCCCCCTGCTGGTTCAACCACCACACTTCAGGAGTCTGCAGTCTATTAAACACTTCAGTGCACTATCTCAGAATGATCAGCATTTCGCTTAATGACAGTCCAATATAAAACAGCATGTCTCCTTATTTCATAAAACATTTGCATTTTTGGAGATATTTGTATTAAATGATAAACTGCAGTAAAGGTTGTAAAAGTGATGTTTAATTAATTTAAACAGAAACACCATTTTATTCAGAAGGTTTCTACATGTACAATAAAATACAACACTATGCCAACAGGGGTGTGTGTGTGTGTGTGTGTGTGTGTGTGTGTGTGTGTGTTTCCCAGTAACAGGTCCAGTATACAGCGTCCTCCAGTTTTACTTCATAGAGTAAATACAAACAATGGAGACAAAAATAAAAAGGCAAAAAAGTGTTCAGTACATTCAACACAGCAGGAAACGGTCCGTGTGTGTGTGTGTGTGTGTGTGTGTGTGTGTGTTATAGCTGAGGTCTTCTTAAGGAGTGTTCCCCGATTGGTCATTGTGCTCGACCAATCATATCCACCGCTGTCCCTCCTCGTCCAATCAGATCGCTGCTCTCTCTCTCTCACAGCAGCACCATGAGGTCATCAGAGCTCGTCCTGCGGAGAAATAAAAAAGTGAAACCTCGGTCAGATTTAAAATGTTTCCGATTTCCGTTTAGATTTGACCTGAACGGAGACCCACCTTGTTTTTGTTTTGTAACCGTGGCGCCAGCTTCTGTAGTCGCTGTGTGATGATGTCATCGATCACGTTAGCATCGCGGCTATTGATGTACTCCCCGCTGTGTTCATGCTGCCAAAACACAAATCATCCTCTCATACATGAAGCAAAAGCATTTGATTTTCAATATGGCGCTTCTGCTGTGTGTGTGTGTGTGTGTGTGTGTGTGTGTGTGTGTGTGTGTGTGTGTGTGTGTGTGTGTGTGTGTGTGTTTACCCTCCGTGTCCCCAGGTACGGGTAGAATCTGACGGTGGGGTAAGCCGTGATCCCGGCTGATTGACAGGTCTGATGGTGAGCCTGACAGTCAACTTTCCCTGCTCGGACCCTCCCTTTAAGAGACTGGACACACACACACACACACACACACACACACACACACACACTTGAGATATCTCCCCTGTAGCTGCTGAGCTCATGACGGTGAAGCCTTGAAACTTAAAGATAAGATGGTGTGTTCTCACCCGAGCCAGGACTTCAAACTCTGGGGCGAAGTGTTGGCAGGGTCCGCACCACGGGGCGTAGAAATCCAGAACCCAGTGATCCTGACCCGACAGAACCTGAGACCTGAAGGAGTCTGGAGCGAGATCCACTGACACCCTGGGGAGAGAGCTGCACACACACACACACACACACTTGATGATATAGTAATAAGACGCTGAAAGACAAAGGAAGGATGGTGTGTTTCTCACCTCAGGGCCCAGGACTTCAGAGAGTGTGCGTCTCTGTGCCAGCCATTATAAGTCCTGAGGACACACACACACACACACACATTTTAAATCCTCCACAATGTTATTCTCTCATACTGCCTATTTTCACCCTCTGTCTGAAACCAGAGCCCAGTCTGCTCTGATTGGTTAGCTGGCCAGCTCTGTTGTGATTGGTCAACCAGCTTAGAGAGGTCCTGCCCCTTAGCCTATCACACACAATGTGTTGTAGCGATAGCCAATCGGAGCACAAGTGTGACAAAGTCGTGTCACTATGCTCCCAACATGCACGGCAGAGTGTCAGTACTTACAGAGTCAGTGTTTTAAAGTGTGCTTCATAGGTTTCTTATACAGTCTCAATGTTTTAAGTGTGTGTTACGTACAGAATGAGTGTGTTTGAGGTGTGTTACGTACGTGTAGCGGTCTGCGTTGCGGGGGTCTCCGAGGTACAGGCGGATCTCGGGGTACGCTCTCACTCCCTGAGTCTGACAGAACGTCTGGAAACGTTTACAGTCCATCGAGCCCACCTGAATCTGACCAGAGAGCATCTGAAGGGAGGCAGACAGGGTTTAGTGTGTGTGTGTGTGTGTGTGTGTGTGTGTGTGCGTGCGTGCATGCGTGTGTGTGCGTGTGTGTTACCCTGGCCATGCGTCTCCACTCGGGGATCAGAGCCTGACAGGGTCCGCACCACGGAGCGTAGAAATCCACCGCCCAGAGCTGCCCCCCCCTTCGACCTGAGACAACAACACAGACACTCTTTAGAATAATAAACAACAACAACAACAGTGGTAGTAAACATACTGGAGTAGTGAGTTTTAAAGACCCACAGGCTGCATAGTGAGACCCCGTAAGCTGGAGACAACAAGCAGCTTATCTGTACAATTGACTTTACTGAACTGGCCACATGTTCAGGTTAGTCTCAGAGTGCGAGTCCAACAAGAGGCAGAACTATCTGAACTTTAACCTTTCAATGTATCTTAGAGGTGCTCAAAGTCGCTTTACAGAGGCAGTAAAAAAGGACATCTAAAGAGTCACATTAAAATGCCTGATGCTAAATCAACTACAATGTGATGAAAACAAGGTAACGGCAACCTGCCCACCAACAGGCCAGGAAGCACAAAGGGTTTGCTCACCTTTCACTCTCTCGTTGAAGCTGTCGGGATCCAGAACCATCACAGACGGGTTCACCAGGTCCTGCAGAGACACAGAGAGAACGCTTCTTCTTTACAGAGTGAGGATGCAACCTGTTCAAACCAGCGGTTCCCCCTAGTGGTCCGCGAAGGTATTGCATGTGGGCCGCCAAATTATTATTTTATATTTTGTACAGGCTAAAGACACAAACGTGGACATATATAGGAGATAACATTCCCATCTCAGACAACTAAACAAAAACAGAAGAAATAAAGATTTGTTCCAAAGAAATGGTATTTGTAATCTACTCTTCAAATACCTTAAATTAAGATCACTCCTTGATTGACTTTTAAAAATATGTATTTTAGCCAGAAGAATAGTTGTATTTATTAACTTGGTCTTCATCTAAAAGCCCAAATACAATATTAAAGGGTGTAAATTCAATATTTGCCGCCAAATAATTTGCAAAACAAGATTTGTGTGGAAACATTTTTTTTAATTTGAACCTGTTTTCCTTCTTCTCGATCCTCCTTAGCAACGGTCATTACAGTCCTTAGCAACGGTCATTACAGTCCTTAGCAACGGTCATTACAGTCCTTAGCAACGGTTCATTACAGTCCTTAGCAACGGTCATTACAGTCCTTAGCAACGGTCATTACAGTCCTTAGCAACGGTCATTACAGTCCTTAGCAACGGTCATTACAGTCCTTAGCAACGGTCATTACAGTCCTTAGCAACGGTCATTACAGTCCTTAGCAACGGTCATTACAGTCCTTAGCAACGGTCATTACAGTCCTTAGCAGCGGTCATTACAGTCCTTAGCAACGGTCATTACAGTCCTTAGCAACGGTCATTACAGTCCTTAGCAACGGTCATTACAGTCCTTAGCAACGGTCATTACAGTCCTTAGCAACGGTCATTACAGTCCTTAGCAACGGTCATTACAGTCCTTAGCAACGGTCATTACAGTCCTTAGCAACGGTCATACAGTCCTTAGCAACGGTCATTACAGTCCTTAGCAACGGTCATACAGTCCTTAGCAACGGTCATTACAGTCCTTAGCAAGCGGTCATTACAGTCCTTAGCAACGGTCATTACAGTCCTTAGCAACGGTCATTACAGTCCTTAGCAACGGTCATTACAGTCCTTAGCAACGGTCATTACAGTCCTTAGCAACGGTCATTACAGTCCTTAGCAACGGTCATTACAGTCTTAGCAACGGTCAATACAGTCCTTAGCAACGGTCATTACAGTCCTTAGCAACGGTCATTACAGTCCTTAGCAACGGTCAATACAGTCCTTAGCAACGGTCATTACAGTCCTTAGCAACGGTCATTACAGTCCTTAGCAACGGTCATTACAGTCCTTAGCAACGGTCATTACAGTCCTTAGCAACGGTCAATACAGTCCTTAGCAACGGTCATTACAGTCCTTAGCAACGGTCAATACAGTCCTTAGCAACGGTCATTACAGTCCTTAGCAACGGTCATTACAGTCCTTAGCAACGGTCATTACAGTCCTTAGCAACGGTCATTACAGTCCTTAGCAACACGGTCATTACAGTCCTTAGCAACACGGTCATTACAGTCCTTAGCAACACGGTCATTACAGTCCTTAGCAACGGTCATTACAGTCCTTCAGCAACGGTCATTACAGTCCTTAGCAACGGTCATTACAGTCCTTAGCAACGGTCAATACAGTCCTTAGTAAAGGTCATTACAGTCCTTAGCAACACGGTCATTACAGTCCTTAGCAACGGTCATTACATTCCTTAGCAACGGTCCATTTACAGTCCTTAGCAAACGGTCATACAGTCCTTAGCAACGGTCATTACAGTCCTTAGCAACGGTCATTACAGCTCTTAGCAACGGTCATTACAGTCCTTAGCAACGGTCATTACAGTCCTTAGCAACGGTCATTACAGTCCTTTAGCAACGGTCATACAGTCCTTAGCAACGGTCATTACAGTCCTTACAGTCCTTAGCAACGGTCATTACAGTCCTTACAGTCCTTAGCAACGGTCATTACAGTCATTACAGTCCTTAGCAACGGTCATTACAGTCCTTAGCAACGGTCATTACAGTCCTTAGCAACGGTCATTACAGTCCTTAGCAACGGTCATTACAGTCCTTAGCAACGGTCATTACAGTCCTTAGCAACGGTCATTCCAGTCCTTAGCAACGGTCATTACAGTCCTTAGCAACGGTCATTACAGTCCTTAGCAACGGTCATTACAGTCTTAGCAACGGTCATTACAGTCCTTAGCAACGGTCATTACAGTCCTTAGCAACGGTCATTACAGTCTTAGCAACGGTCATTACAGTCCTTAGCAACGGTCATTACAGTCCTTAGCAACGGTCATACAGTCTTAGCAACTGGTCATTACAGCCTTAGCAACGGTCATTACAGTCCTTAGCAACGTCATTACAGTCCTTAGCAACGGTCATTACAGTCCTTAGCAACGGTCATTACAGTCCTTAGCAACGGTCATTACAGTCCTTAGCAACGGTCATTACAGTCCTTAGCAACGGTCATTACAGTCCTTAGCAACGGTCAATACAGTCCTTAGCAACGGTCAATACAGTCCTTAGCAACGGTCAATTAGGTCCTTAACAACGGTCATTACAGTCCTTAGCAACGGTCATTACAGTCCTTAGCAACGGTCATTACAGTCCTTAGCAACGGTCAATACAGTCCTTAGCAACGGTCATTACAGTCCTTAGCACGGTCATTACAGTCCTTAGCAACGGTCATTACAGTCCTTAGCAACGGTCATTACAGTCCTTGACAGCGGTCATTACAGTCCTTGACAGCGGTCATTACAGTCCTTAGCAACGGTCATTACAGTCCTTAGCAACGGTCAATACAGTCCTTAGCAACGGTCATTACAGTCCTTAGCAACGGTCATTACAGCCTTAGCAACGGTCATTACAGTCCTTAGCAACGGTCATTACAGTCCTTAGCAACGGTCATTACAGTCCTTAGCAACGGTCATTACAGTCCTTAGCAACGGTCATTACAGTCCTTAGCAACACGGTCATTACAGTCCTTAGCAACGGTCATTACAGTCCTTAGCAACGGTCATTACAGTCCTTAGCAACGGTCAATACAGTCCTTAGCAACGGTCAATACAGTCCTTAGCAACGGTCATTACAGTCCTTAGCAACGGTCATTACAGTCCTTAGCAACGGTCATTACAGTCCTTAGCAACGGTCATTACAGTCCTTAGCAACGGTCAATACAGTCCTTAGCAACGGTCATTACAGTCCTTAGCAACGGTCATTACAGTCCTTAGCAACGGTCATTACAGTCCTTAGCAACGGTCATTACAGTCCTTAGCAACGGTCATTACAGTCCTTGACAGCGGTCATTACAGTCCTTAGCAACGGTCATTACAGTCCTTAGCAACGGTCATTACAGTCCTTAGCAACGGTCATTACAGTCCTTAGCAACGGTCATTACAGTCCTTAGCAACGGTCATTACAGTCCTTAGCAATGGTCATTACAGTCCTTAGCAACGGTCATTACAGTCCTTAGCAACGGTCATTACAGCCCTTGACAGCGGTCATTACAGTCCTTAGCAACGGTCATTACAGTCCTTAGCAACGGTCATTACAGTCCTTAGCAACGGTCATTACAGTCCTTAGCAACGGTCATTACAGTCCTTAGCAACGGTCATTACAGTCCTTAGCAATGGTCATTACAGTCCTTAGCAACGGTCATTACAGTCCTTAGCAACGGTCATTACAGTCCTTGACAGCGGTCTGTTCCACTGGATTAACAACGTGTCACATGTTCTGAATTGACCAATCAGAACTTTATTTAGCCTCCGTATAGAGAGGCGAAGTCACGCCCATCTACTTCTGCCCCATGGGACCTTATTTCTGAAAAAGTATGCTTTGAAGTCAATGGAGAGAGAAAGATTATCTCTCGATCCCGTTTGAATTGTGTCATGAATTACACACATGATGTTTGTCAATCTAAAAAAATCATTTCCATGTCAAAAAAGTCAGTTTGTCGTAAAGCTGTTGAAATATAAGACTATGAAAAATACGCAAC
The DNA here is from genome assembly GCA_902827135.1 of Harpagifer antarcticus. Classification (NCBI taxonomy): domain Eukaryota; kingdom Metazoa; phylum Chordata; class Actinopteri; order Perciformes; family Harpagiferidae; genus Harpagifer; species Harpagifer antarcticus. The sequence continues at coordinate 79,485 of CADEHL010000010.1, forward strand.
TAGAAAGACTACAAATCCCAGAGTCCCGGTCCCGCATGCTGGCTCTTAGGAACCGACTCACTCCCCTTGTGTGTGTGCAGCTCTAAACACGCCCAGACTTGGAGTGATTTCCACCTGTTTTAATACTTTCCACCTCATTCTGAGAGAAAGAAGTGAAATGTTTCAACGTGACGGCCGTCTGGGTGTGTGGTGCGAGATGGGAGATGTAGTTCATTGAGCGGTTTCACACAAACAAAGTGTTACGACACTTTTTAACTTTTTGACTTTCAAAATTATCTTTTAAATTGACAAACATCATGTGTGTAATTCATGGCTCAATTCAAACGGGATCGAGAGATAATCTTTCTCTCTCCATTGACTTCAAAACATACCTTTTGAAATAAGGTCCCATGGAGGAAAGAGAGGGACTTCGCCACTCTATTGTTTATGGTTGAATGTGGGCCGCGAAAAAAATTCTTAAGTGGGCCCTGAGATGAAGAAGGTTGGGAAGCGCTGCTCTAAAGCACATATTGGGGA
>CADEHL010000010.1:82500-85293 GCA_902827135.1 Harpagifer antarcticus
CTACTTCTTACATGTTGAACTGAAATACCTGTACTTTCTACTTCTTACATGTTGAACTCAAATACCTGTACTTTCTACTTCTTACATGTTGAACCCAAATACCTGTACTTTCTACTTCTTACATGTTGAACTCAAATACCTGTACTTTCTACTTCTCTCATTTCCCAAACAGCTGGTTCCTTTAGTCTGAATGTGTGTTTGATGCGTGATCATTATTCTTTAGAGTCATTGCGTGCCTATTGATTTGAACACGATCCGTGTATCCATCACTTCCTGGTCTTCTCTAAAGAAGAGGGACCAATGGAAACGTTGTCATGTTGCCGTTGTTCAGCATGGAAACATTCATTAGCTAACAATGACATTATTGTTCTATTGATATAAAGGGAGGTCAGGTACTCTTTAAAACAGCTGCTAGTTATGGGTACTTTTTACTGAAGTACACTTCAAAGCCTCTTTACTTTGACTTGAGTAAAGAAGTTTAGTCAGTATTTCTACTTTCACCAGAGTATGTTTGAACATGAGTATCTGTACTTCTACTTGAGTAGAGGGCGTGTGCACTTTTGCCATCTCTGTCCATATGTGTGCGCACGTGTGTGTGCGTGTGTGTGTGTTACCATGGAGCACAGGTTCTGGTGGATGGTACAGTCCAGAGTGCCGAACTTCATCTGTCCGGCCAGCTGGATGGAAGCTTTCCTGAGCTCAGGAAGTAAGGCTCTGCACGGAGGACACCACTGAACACAGGATATTTACTGCATTAATATTCGGTCAAATCAAGACATGAAACAGAAACAGAAATAGATGCGAAACAACTTGAAGTGATGCAAAATAACCCAAAATGTACGTAAATGAAACATCATAAAAACACACCGTAATGTCAGATCACTAATTACACACAGACAAAACAGCTGCAATAAAACCTCTCGGTTGTTTCTCATGCATGAAGTTAAACTAGTGATTAAGGTTATTTTCCTCCTTTTGTCACCATACTAGCGTGCGATCAAGTGTGTGTGTCACTGTGTGTGTCTCTGTGTGTGTTTGTGTGTGTCACTGTGTGTTTCACTGTGTGTAGCAGGTGTGTGCAGCAGGTGTGACCCACAGCAGCCCTGAAGGTAAACTATCTGAGGTTCCCTGCTGTGTATCTCAGGTGTGCTAAATGAGCATTAAACACAATAACTAAGAAGGCTAGACATCATGGGTCATAATGTGTGTTCACATGAGAGGAGCACAGCTAGTTAACCATAACCACAGCTAGTTAACCCTAAGCACAGCTAGTTAACCCTAACCACAGCTAGCTAATCCTAACCACAGCTAGTTAACCCTAAGCACAGCTAGTTAACCCTAAGCACAGCTAGTTAACCCTAAGCACAGCTAGCTAACCCTAACCACAGCTAGTTAACCCTAACCACAGCTAGTTAACCCTAACCACAGCTAGTTAACCCTAAGCACAGCTCGTTAACCATAACCACAGCTAGTTAACCCTAAGCACAGCTAGTTAACCCTAACCACAGATAGTTAACCCTAACCACAGCTAGCTAACCCTAACCACAGCTAGTTAACCCTAACCACAGCTAGTTAACCCTAACCACAGCTAGTTAACCCTAACCACAGATAGTTAACCCTAACCACAGATAGTTAACCCTAAGCACAGCTAGCTAACCCTAAGCACAGCTAGCTAACCCTAACCACAGCTAGTTAACCCTAAGCACAGATAGTTAACCCTAACCACAGCTAGCTAACCCTAACCACAGCTAGCTAACCCTAATCACAGCTAGCTAACCCTAACCACAGCTAGCTAACCCTAACCACAGCTAGTTAACCCTAACCACAGCTAGCTAACCCTAATCACAGCTAGCTAACCCTAACCACAGCTAGCTAACCCTAACCACAGCTAGTTAACCCTAAGCACAGCTAGCTAACCCTAACCACAGCTAGTTAACCCTAAGCACAGCTAGTTAACCCTAACCACAGCTAGTTAACCCTAACCACAGCTAGCTAACCCTAACCACAGCTAGCTAACCCTAACCACAGCTAGCTAACCCTAACCACAGCTAGTTAACCCTAACCACAGCTAGCTAACCCTAACCACAGCTAGTTAACCCTAACCACAGCTAGTTAACCCTAAGCACAGCTAGTTAACCCTAATCACTAGCTAACCCTAACCACAGCTAGTTAACCCACCAGCTATTAACCCTAAGCACAGCTAGTTAACCCTAACCACAGCTAGCTAACCCTAATCACAGCTAGCTAACCCTAACCACAGCTAGTTAACCCTAAGCACAGCTAGTTAACCCTAATCACAGCTAGCTAACCCTAACCACAGCTAGCTAACCCTAACCCAGCTAGTTAACCCTAAGCACAGCTAGCTAACCCTAACCACAGCTAGCTAACCTAACCACAGCTAGCTAACCCTAACCACAGCTAGCTAACCCTAACCACGCTAGCTAACCCCTAACCACAGCTAGTTAACCCTAACCACAGCTAGTTAACCCTAAGCACAGCTAGTTAACCCTAACCACAGCTAGTTAACCCTAACCACAGCTAGTTAACCCTAACCACAGCTAGCTAACCCTAACCACAGCTAGTTAACCCTAAGCACAGCTAGCTAACCCTAAGCACAGCTAGCTAACCCTAACCACAGCTAGTTAACCCTAACCACAGCTAGTTAACCCTAAGCACAGATAGTTAACCCTAACCACAGCTAGCTAACCCTAACCACAGCTAGTTAACCCTAACCACAGCTAGTTAACCTAAGCACAGCTAGTTAACCATAACCACAGCTAGTTAACCCTAAGC
>CADEHL010000011.1:0-32500 GCA_902827135.1 Harpagifer antarcticus
AATATTAGTATTCGGTGGTGCAGTTCAGTTAAAGGGGACCTACATATTAGTATTCGGTGGTGAAGTTCAGTTAAAGGGGACCTACATTAGTATTCGGTGGTGCAGTTCAGTTAAAGGGACCTACATATTAGTATTCGGTGGTGCAGTTCAGTTAAAGGGGCCTACATATTAGTATTCGTGGTGAAGTTCAGTTAAAGGGGACCTACATATTAGTATTCGGTGGTGAAGTTCAGTTAAAGGGGACCTACATATTAGTATTCGTGTGAAGTTCAGTTAAAGGGGACCTACATATTAGTATTCGGTGGTGAAGTTCAGTTAAAGGGGACCTACATATTAGTATTCGGTGGTGAAGTTCAGTTAAAGGGGACCTACATATTAGTATTCGGTGGTGAAGTTCAGTTAAAGGGGACCTACATATTAGTATTCGGTGGTGAAGTTCATTAAAGGGGACCTACATATTAGTATTCGGTGGTGAAGTTCAGTTAAAGGGGACCTACATATAGTATTCGGTGGTTGAAGTTCAGTTAAAGGGGACCTACATATTAGTATTCGGGTGGTGAAGTTCAGTTAAAGGGGACCTACATATTAGTATTCGGTGGTGAAGTTTCAGTTAAAGGGGACCTACATATTAGTATTCGGTGGTGAAGTTCAGTTAAGGGGACCTACATATTAGTATTCGGTGGTGAAGTTCAGTTAAAGGGGACCTACATATTAGTATTCGGTGGTGAAGTTCAGTTAAATGGGACCTACATATTAGTATTCGGTGGGTGAAGTTCAGTTAAAGGGGACCTACATATTAGTATTCGGTGGTGAAGTTCAGTTAAAGGGGACCTACATATTAGTATTCGGTGGTGAAGTTCAGTTAAAGGGGACCTACATATTAGTATTCGGTGGTGAAGTTCAGTTACAAGGGGACCTACATATTAGTATTCGGTGGTGAAGTTCAGTTAAAGGGGACCTACATATTAGTATTCGGTGGTGAGTTCAGTTAAAGGGGACCTACATATTAGTATTCGGTGGTGAAGTTCAGTTAAAGGGGACCATACATATTAGTATTCGGTGGTGAAGTTCAGTTAAAGGGGACCTACATATTAGTATCGGTGGTGAAGTTCAATTAAAGGGGACCTACATAGTAGTATTCGGTGGGGAAGTTCAGTTAAAGGGGACCCTAACATATTAGTAATTCGGTGGTGCAAGTTCAGTTAAAAGGGGCCTACATATGAGTATTCGGTGGTGAAGTTCAGTTAAAGGGGACCTACATATTAGTATTCGGTGGTGAAGTTCAGTTAAAGGGGGGCCTACATATTAGTATTCGGTGGTGAAGTTCAGTTAAAGGGGACCTACATATTAGTATTCGGTGGTGAAGTTCAGTTAAAGGGGACCTACATATTAGTATTCGGTGGTGAAGTTCAGTTAAAGGGGACCTACATATTAGTATTCGGTGGTGAAGTTCAGTTAAAGGGGACCTACATATTAGTATTCGGACGAGTGAAACGTGCCGCTGTGTTTCGTCGCTCACCGCCTCCCGCTGGTCGTACTGAGTGATGAGGCCTTTCAGTTTCTCGGCCAGCGAGCCGTTCTCCTCGCAGAGTTTGGTGTTCCTGCCGCTGTGCTCCTCGATCTGCGCCTGGATCTCGCCCAGCGTTCCCTGGAAGTGCGTCGTGATCTCCTTCCTCTTCAGGTCGTCCTCCCGGCAGCGCTGCAGCGTCTCCTCCTGAGAGGAGGGAAGACGTGATCACTCTAATGTAGGCATTTCAAACCCCTGAATAACCTGTCCCTATCACCTGTGTCCTCTGAAAACTGTCCCTATCACCTGTGTCCTCTGAATAACCTGTCCTTGTCACCTGTGTCCTCTGAATAACCTGCCCCATCACCTGTGTCCTCTGAATAACCTGTCCTTGTCACCTGTGTCCTCTGAATAACCTGTCCCGTCACCTGTGTCCCCTGAATAACCTGTCCCTATTACCTGTGTCCTCTGAAAAACTGTCCCCATCACCTGTGTCCTCTGAATAACCTGTCCCTATCACCTGTGTCCTCTGAATAACCTGTCCCATCACCTGTGTCCTCTGAATAACCTGTCCCATCACCTGTGTCCTCTGAATAACCTGTCCCTATCACCTGTGTCCTCTGAATAACCTGTCCCTATCACCTGTGTCCCCTGAATAACCTGTCCCTATCACCTGTGTCCCCTGAATAACCTGTCCCTATCACCTGTGTCCCCTGAATAACCTGTCCCTATCACCTGTGTCCTCTGAATAACCTGTCCCTATCACCTGTGTCCCCTGAATAACCTGTCCCTATCACCTGTGTCCTCTGAATAACCTGTCCCTATCACCTGTGTCCCCTGAATAACCTGTCCCTATCACCTGTGTCCCCTGAATAACCTGTCCCTATCACCTGTGTCCCCTGAATAACCTGTCCCTATCACCTGTGTCCCCTGAATAACCTGTCCCTATCACCTGTGTCCCCTGAATAACCTGCCCTATCACCTGTGTCCCCTGAATAACCTGTCCCTATCACCTGTGTCCCCTGAATAAACTGTCCCTATCACCTGTGTCCCTGAATAACCTGTCCCTATCACCTGTGTCCTCTGAATAACCTGTCCCATTACCTGTGTCCCCTGAATAACCTGTCCCTATCACCTGTGTCCCCTGAATAACCTGTCCCTATCACCTGTGTCCTCTGAATAACCTGTCCCATTACCTGTGTCCCCTGAATAACCTGTCCCTATCACCTGTGTCCCCTGAATAACCTGTCCCTATCACCTGTGTCCTCTGAATAACCTGTCCCTATCACCTGTGTCCTCTGAATAACCTGTCCCATTACCTGTGTCCCCTGAATAACCTGTCCCTATCACCTGTGTCCCCTGAATAACCTGTCCCTATCACCTGTGTCCCCTGAATAACCTGTCCCTATCACCTGTGTCCTCTGAATAACCTGTCCCTATCACCTGTGTCCCCTGAATAACCTGTCCCTATCACCTGTGTCCTCTGAATAACCTGTCCCTATCACCTGTGTCCTCTGAATAACCTGTCCCTATCACATGTGTCCTCTGAAAAACTGTCCCTATCACCTGTGTTCTCTGAATAACTGTCCCTATCACCTGTGTCCTCTGAAAAACTGTCCCTATCACCTGTGTCCTCTGAAAAACTGTCCCTATCACCTGTGTCCTCTGAATAACCTGTCCCTATCACCTGTGTTCTCTGAATAACCTGTCCTTGTCACCTGTGTCCTCTGAATAACCTGTCCCTATCACCTGTGTCCCCTGAATAACCTGTCCTTGTCACCTGTGTCCTCTGAATAACCTGTCCCTATCACCTGTGTCCCCTGAATAACCTGTCCTTGTCACCTGTGTCCTCTGAATAACCTGTCCTTGTCACCTGTGTCCTCTGAATAACCTGTCCTTGTCACCTGTGTCCTCTGAATAACCTGCCCCATCACCTGTGTCTCTGAATAACCTGTCCTTGTCACCTGTGTCCTCTGAATAACCTGTCCCCATCACCTGTGTCCCCTGAATAACCTGTCTCTATCACCTGTGTCCTCTGAATAACCTGTCTCTATCACCTGTGTCCCCTGAATAACCTGTCCCCGTCACCTGTGTCCCCTGAATAACCTGTCTCTATCACCTGTGTCCCCTGAATAACCTGTCCCTATCACCTGTGTCCTCTGAATAACCTGTCCTTGTCACCTGTGTCCTCTGAATAACCTGTCCTTGTCACCTGTGTCCTCTGAATAACCTGTCCCTATCACCTGTGTCCCCTGAATAACCTGTCCCCATCACCTGTGTCCCCTGAATAACCTGTCCCTAGCGTCTCCTCCTGCAGGAAGAAGCACGGTAACAACACATTTACCTTAAATACGCATCCAACACAAACAGATGTATATGTCATGTGACTCCTTCCAATGTTTTATATCTGATGCTTTCAAAACAACATCTTATCTGTGATGCGTTGAACAACAACAACAACAACAACAACAACAACAACAACATGATTCTCTGAGTTTAGATCCTGAGTTTGAGATGTTTGATGTGTGTTGGCTGCAGTCTCCTCGTAGAGTGTGTTCAACCCCCCCGACATCTCACTCAGTCAGCTCACATTACCAACCCCTCAGAGGAGTGTCTTCACTTAGTTAAAGGAAAGACTCGGAGTAACTGAGGGTAATGATAACAAAGGTATCAACAGACAGCAGCTGGCGCTCGGTGAGGTGTTCAATAGAATCTGATTATTTAAGCACTGACTAAAACTAAAGCATTTGATTTAGACGAGACTAATATCCAGACTTTAAATGCTGCAGTCTTCAGATCAGTTGTATGTGAAAATGTCCATCCCAGTGTCTCAAAGTGCAAGGTGTTGTGTTTAAATGTCTAAAGATATTCACTTTAATATAAGACACAGAAAAGCAGCAGATCTCCAGATTAGAGAGACTTTGAAACTTAAGTTAAATGGATTGTTATAATAGCATGAGATACTGTTTGACACGAGACTCAGACCAACTCATAACTCATAATTCAGATGCACTGGAAAAAATGCTGCCAATAGAACAAGAGAACATCAGCTTGGTAAGATCTCTAGAAGTAAGACGGGGTATTTAGATAAATCACATCTTGTAATTATCTGGAGAACTCATTTTGAACTGTATTTGACCAGAATCAGGAAATGGCAAAAGTGATTTTCTAATAAATATGTAGAAAAATACGTTTCATCTGAGAAACAACTCAAAGTAAGATGTTTTGACTTAAAGGTCCCGTGTCCACAGATCATAGCTCCGTCGTTGAGGTCGACTAGAACAGATTCACATTGTTCAATGTTCCAAACTCACTTTGGTTTCTCACAGCATCTCTGATAGTCTGTGTGTTCACTCTCTGTCCTACACGGCTTGTTGGAGCTCCTGCCCCCCCCCCCCTTGAGCCCAGTGGCCGTCTGCGAGACAGCGAAACCCAGCCCGAACACACACACACACACACCCGCAGCCTGGCTGGGAGTTTGTGTGTGTGCGCAGGCTGAGTTCCACGGTGTCTCGCTGACCCCCCAAACCAGCTCACAGTGTCCCGCTCCTCGCAACGTCCCGCCTCGCGTGTGTGTGTGTGTGTGTGTGTGTGTGTGTGTGTGTGTGTGTGTGAGGAAGTCTGCGCATTGGTCAATTTGGACCAATCCGCGGAGCCGTTACGTTACGTCGCTATACCCAGGAAGTAATCAATGGAAACAGAGAAATGTCCAGCGAGGCGTTCAGGGGCAGCACAGACAGGTCTTCTCTGAGTCAGAGTGTTACTCCCTACAGGGTGCACTTTGAGGCTCTGCAGAGCGTTCACATGCAGAAGCTACAGAACACAAGGGGACGGGTCAGAACCAGAGAAGCATGATTGGACCTTCAACAAGATGATGCATAGTCTAAAAACAAGAGCCTCTATCTCACTGCAGTGTTACTCCTGAAGTTATGTCTTCTATCAGGAGGAGCGACACGTTCTGACCGGATGTGAGACTAAGATACTGGGCAAGATCTCGAGTTGTTGTCGTGTGCTCCTGAGCCTCCTCCTACCTTCAGGGTCTTGTTGTGTCTCTGCAGTTCTCGGCAGAGTCCCTCCAGTTTACTGCGAGCCAGAACCGCCCGACTGTGTTCGCTCTGCAGCTGATCTTTGTCCTTCATCACCTGCAGGAGCTTCTTCTGCAGCATCTTCAGCTGCTTCTGCTCCCCCCGGTGCTCCTCGAGCTGCAAACACACACAGTACATAACATTACGGAGGTATGTTCTTCTGCAGCATCTCCTGGTTGCTATAACGCTCCTCTACAGCCAGAGTTCCCGTTAGAATATGTTCTCTCCGGTCAACGTGTCCGTTAAAGTTTAAATCTTCCGGACACAATGAGAAAAGTGCCGGTCAAAGGTCTTCCTTGTTATTTATTGAGCTTTAAAACTAATTGATATGATTCGATATTAAACAAACTAATCATAGTAGATTAATTATTCAAAAGTGAACAGTAATTTATAATAACACGGGAATAATAAACGGAGCGCTCTCCCTCTCCTGACAGCCCGTCAGTATCATGCAGCTCTCGGATCAGTAATGAGTGACCCGACAGTGAAACTAAACATATCTATAACTAGTTACGGTAGTTTGAGAGGTCATTAAAATAGCTACGTGTGATATTCTAACCTGCAGTGTGTTTTGTTCCGCTCACCGCTGCAGCTGATCATGCAGAGCTGCGTGTCGACTCGTCAGCAGCAGCTGATCTCTCTCTCCCTCAGATTAGACTCGCGTTTCTGTCCATATCGATCAGATCCAGCTGGTTCTAGCTAATGATAGGACTACCTGGGTACTGATAGGACTACCGGGTGAGGCCGCAAAGTATAGCGCAGCGTTATGCATTTGTTTACATGCCCACCGGAACCCCAAGGCATTACCAACAGATCAACGCACAATCAACCCATCCAGGACATCTCTTTCTCCACGTGTTAGACATTAGAATTGACTATTCTTGTCTGTCACATTTGCGCCACTTATGCGGTGTTGCGCTAAGGGCAAATATATTTTGACCGGAGAGATTTAGATTTACTGGTCTTCAGCATATTTTACCGGTCGTAGTCCGGTAATTACCGGCTAACGGGAACTCTGCTACCAGCAGGACAATACACTCGAGGATCATTGTCTTTCTGCGACACGGTTCTCCACCAAACGCAGGATTTGTCCATTTGTGTTTTTGAGGAAACACAAAGCATGACCAAACTAAAACAGCCGCACCATGTGTTGTGTGTTTTCTCTCCGATGTGAGGTATTATGGGATGCTCTCACCAGCTCCGCGTGTTTCTTGATGATGGCCTCCAGCTTCTGCTCAGGAGTGTTCAGTTTGTTCAGACTCTGCATCAGCAGCATGGCTTCCTTCCCTGGAGAACATCAATCAGACCTCACGTCAGAAATAACCTCTTTAAAGTAGAGACACTACATACTGAAATACACCTGAGCATCAGCAGGAGAGGACTCTTTAAAGTAGAGACACTACATACTGATATACACCTGAACATCAGCAGGAGAGGACTCTTTAAAGTAGAGACACTACATACTGATATACACCTGAACATCAGCAGGAGAGGACTCTTTAAAGTAGAGACACTACATACTGATATACACCTGAACATCAGCAGGAGAGGACTCTTTAAAGTAGAGACACTACATACTGATATACACCTGAACATCAGCAGGAGAGGACTCTTTAAAGTAGAGTCACTAGATACTGATATACACCTGAACATCAGCAGGAGAGGACTCTTTAAAGAAGAGACACTACATACTGATATACACCTGAACATTAGCAGGAGAGGACTCTTTAAAGAAGAGACACTACATACTGATATACACCTGAACATTAGCAGGAGAGGACTCTTTAAAGTAGAGACACTACATACTGATATACACCTGAACATCAGCAGGAGAGGACTCTTTAAAGTAGAGACACTACATACTGATATACACCTGAACATTAGCAGAAGAGGACTCTTTAAAGTAGAGACACTACACACTGAAATACACCTGAACATCAGCAGGAGAGGACTCTTTAAAGGAGAGACACTACATACTGATATACACCTGAACATCAGCAGGAGAGGACTCTTTAAAGTAGAGACACTACATACTGAAATACACCTGAACATCAGCAGGAGAGGACTCTTTAAAGTAGAGACACTACATACTGATATACACCTGAACATCAGCAGGAGAGGACTCTTTAAAGTAGAGACACTACATACTGAAATACACCTGAACATCAGCAGGAGAGGACTCTTTAAAGTAGAGACACTACATACTGATATACACCTGAACATCAGCAGGAGAGGACTCTTTAAAGTGGAGACACTACACACTGATATACACCTGAACATCAGCAGGAGAGGACTCTTTAAAGTAGAGACACTACATACTGAAATACACCTGAACATCAGCAGGAGAGGACTCTTTAAAGTAGAGACACTACATACTGATATACACCTGAACATCAGCAGGAGAGGACTCTTTAAAGTGGAGACACTACACACTGATATACACCTGAACATCAGCAGGAGAGGACTCTTTAAAGTAGAGACACTACATACTGATATACACCTGAACATCAGCAGGAGAGGACTCTTTAAAGTAGAGACACTTCATAGTGATATACACTTGAACATCAGCAGGAGAGGACTCTTTAAAGTAGAGACACTTCATAGTGATATACACTTGAACATCAGCAGGAGAGGACTCTTTAAAGTAGAGACACTACATACTGATATACACCTGAACATCAGCAGGGGAGGACTCTTTAAAGTAGAGACACTACATACTGATATACACCTGAGCATCAGCAGGAGAGGACTCTTTAAAGTAGAGACACTACACACTGATATACACCTGAGCATCAGCAGGAGAGGACTCTTTAAAGTAGAGACACTACATACTGATATACACCTGAACATCAGCAGGGGAGGACTCTTTAAAGTAGAGACACTACATACTGATATACACCTGAGCATCAGCAGGAGAGGACTCTTTAAAGTAGAGACACTACATACTGATATACACCTGAACATCAGCAGGAGAGGACTCTTTAAAGTGGAGACACTACATACTGATATACACCTGAACATCAGCAGGAGAGGACTCTTTAAAGTAGAGACACTTCATACTGATATACACCTGAACATCAGCAGGAGAGGACTCTTTAAAGTAGAGACACTACATACTGAAATACACCTGAACATCAGCAGGAGAGGACTCTTTAAAGTAGAAACACTACATACTGATATACACCTGAGCATCAGCAGGAGAGGACTCTTTAAAGTAGAGACACTACATACTGATATACACCTGAACATCAGCAGGGGAGGACTCTTTAAAGTAGAGACACTAAATACTGATATACACCTGAGCATCAGCAGGAGAGGACTCTTTAAAGTAGAGACACTACATACTGATATACACCTGAACATCAGCAGGAGAGGACTCTTTAAAGTGGAGACACTACATACTGATATACACCTGAACACCAGCAGGAGAGGACTCTTTAAAGTAGAGACACTACATACTGATATACACCTGAACATCAGCAGGAGAGGACTCTTTAAAGTGGAGACACTACATACTGATATACACCTGAACATCAGCAGGAGAGGACTCTTTAAAGTAGAGACACTACATACTGATATACACCTGAGCATCAGCAGGAGAGGACTCTTTAAAGTAGAGACACTACATACTGATATACACCTGAACATTAGCAGGAGAGGACTCTTTAAAGTAGAGACACTACATACTGATATACACCTGAACATCAGCAGGAGAGGACTCTTTAAAGTAGAGACACTAGATACTGATATACATCTGGACATCAGCAGGAGAGGACTCTTTAAAGTAGAGACACTACATACTGATATACACCTGAACATCAGCAGGAGAGGACTCTTTAAAGTAGAGACACTACATACTGATATACTCCTGAACATCAGAGGAGAGGACTCTTTAAAGTAGAGACACTACATACTGATATACACCTGAACATCAGCAGGAGAGGACTCTTTAAAGTAGAGACACTACACACTGATATACACCTGAACATCAGCAGCAGAGGACTCTTTAAAGTAGAGACACTACATACTGATACACACCTGAACATTAGCAGGAGAGGACTCTTTAAAGAAGAGACACTACATACTGATATACACCTGAACATTAGCAGGAGAGGACTCTTTAAAGTAGAGACACTACATACTGATATACACCTGAACAATGCAGGAGAGGACTCTTTAAAGTAGAGACACTAGATACTGATATACATCTGGACATCAGCAGGAGAGGACTCTTTAAAGTAGAGACACTACATACTGATATACACCTGAACATCAGCAGGAGAGGACTCTTTAAAGTAGAGACACTACATACTGATATACTCCTGAACATCAGAGGAGAGGACTCTTTAAAGTAGAGACACTACATACTGATATACACCTGAGCATCAGCAGGAGAGGACTCTTTAAAGTAGAGACACTACATACTGATATACACCTGAACATCAGCAGGGGAGGACTCTTTAAAGTAGAGACACTAAATACTGATATACACCTGAGCATCAGCAGGAGAGGACTCTTTAAAGTAGAGACACTACATACTGATATACACCTGAACATCAGCAGGAGAGGACTCTTTAAAGTGGAGACACTACATACTGATATACACCTGAACACCAGCAGGAGAGGACTCTTTAAAGTAGAGACACTACATACTGATATACACCTGAACATCAGCAGGAGAGGACTCTTTAAAGTAGAGACACTAGATACTGATATACATCTGGACATCAGCAGGAGAGGACTCTTTAAAGTAGAGACACTACATACTGATATACACCTGAACATCAGCAGGAGAGGACTCTTTAAAGTAGAGACACTACATACTGATATACTCCTGAACATCAGAGGAGAGGACTCTTTAAAGTAGAGACACTACATACTGATATACACCTGAACATCAGCAGGAGAGGACTCTTTAAAGTAGAGACACTACACACTGATATACACCTGAACATCAGCAGCAGAGGACTCTTTAAAGTAGAGACACTACATACTGATACACACCTGAACATTAGCAGGAGAGGACTCTTTAAAGAAGAGACACTACATACTGATATACACCTGAACATTAGCAGGAGAGGACTCTTTAAAGTAGAGACACTACATACTGATATACACCTGAACAATGCAGGAGAGGACTCTTTAAAGTAGAGACACTAGATACTGATATACATCTGGACATCAGCAGGAGAGGACTCTTTAAAGTAGAGACACTACATACTGATATACACCTGAACATCAGCAGGAGAGGACTCTTTAAAGTAGAGACACTACATACTGATATACTCCTGAACATCAGAGGAGAGGACTCTTTAAAGTAGAGACACTACATACTGATATACACCTGAACATCAGCAGGAGAGGACTCTTTAAAGTAGAGACACTACATACTGATATACTCCTGAACATCAGAGGAGAGGACTCTTTAAAGTAGAGACACTACATACTGATATACACCTGAACATCAGCAGGAGAGGACTCTTTAAAGTAGAGACACTACATACTGATATACACCTGAACATCAGCAGGAGAGGACTCTTTAAAGTAGAGACACTACACACTGATATACACCTGAACATCAGCAGCAGAGGACTCTTTAAAGTAGAGACACTACATACTGATATACACCTGAACATCAGCAGGAGAGGACTCTTTAAAGTAGAGACACTACATACTGATATACACCTGAACATCAGCAGGAGAGGACTCTTTAAAGTAGAGACACTACATACTGATATACTCCTGAACATCAGAGGAGAGGACTCTTTAAAGTAGAGACACTACATACTGATATACACCTGAACATCAGCAGGAGAGGACTCTTTAAAGTAGAGACACTACACACTGATATACACCTGAACATCAGCAGCAGAGGACTCTTTAAAGTAGAGACACTACATACTGATATACACCTGAACATCAGCAGGAGAGGACTCTTTAAAGTAGAGACACTACACACTGAAATACACCTGAACATCAGCAGGAGAGGACTCTTTAAAGTAGAGACACTACATACTGATATACACCTGAACATTAGCAGGAGAGGACTCTTTAAAGTGGAGACACTACATACTGATATACACCTGAACATCAGCAGGAGAGGACTCTTTAAAGTAGTGACACTACATACTGATATACACCTGAACATCAGCAGGCGAGGACTCTTTAAAGTAGAGACACTACATACTGATATACACCTGAACATCAGCAGGAGAGGACTCTTTAAAGTAGAGACACGACATACTGATATACACCTGAACATCAGCAGGAGAGGACTCTTTAAAGTAGAGACACTACATACTGATATACACCTGAACATCAGCAGGCGAGGACTCTTTAAAGTAGAGACACTACATACTGATATACACCTGAACATCAGCAGGAGAGGACTCTTTAAAGTAGAGACACTACACACTGAAATACACCTGAACATCAGCAGGAGAGGACTCTTTAAAGTAGAGACACTACATACTGATATACACCTGAACATTAGCAGGAGAGGACTCTTTAAAGTGGAGACACTACATACTGATATACACCTGAACATCAGCAGGAGAGGACTCTTTAAAGTAGTGACACTACATACTGATATACACCTGAACATCAGCAGGCGAGGACTCTTTAAAGTAGAGACACTACATACTGATATACACCTGAACATCAGCAGGAGAGGACTCTTTAAAGTAGAGACACGACATACTGATATACACCTGAACATCAGCAGGAGAGGACTCTTTAAAGTAGAGACACTACATACTGATATACACCTGAACATCAGCAGGAGAGGACTCTTTAAAGTAGAGACACTACATACTGATATACACCTGAACATCAGCAGGCGAGGACTCTTTAAAGTAGAGACACTACATACTGATATACACCTGAACATCAGCAGGAGAGGACTCTTTAAAGTAGAGACACCTGATCTAACAGGGTTTCTCACCGAGGTTTTTCAGCATCTTTTTCTCCAGTTTCTGTTCTTTTCGGGACCCGGGGGTCTCCTTTGTGGGCGGGACCTCCTCTCCCTCCTCCTGGTTTTGGTCAGGGGGCGACTCCTCCTCCTGGTAGGTGCTGATTATGTCCTCAAGCTGCTGAGCCAGGTCCTCCGTCAGGTCCAGGTCCGGACACCCGGGGGCGAGACAAGCCTCCATTACTGTGAACTGGGAGGAGGGAGCCATCAGACGGGCTTCAGAGGGTACTGAATAGAATATATCTTTTAAGTTTCTTAATTAAGAGTTGATGTAAGGAAAAAAGTAAGAACAAATAAATGTATTATTAAAAAGGTGAAAATAAATTAAAATTCATAGAAATATTATTCATATCAAAGGGATATAAAACATTCAATTAAATAATATTGTAAATCTTAAAACAGATTAAAAGTTAGAATTACTTTTGGATTTTCATAAAAAGTGATCAAACCCGTCAAAATAAGCCACTTTAAGTTTCTTAATTACGAGCTAATGTAAGGAATACATGTATTATTAAAAAGGTGAAAATAAATTAAAATTCATAGAAATATTGTTCATATCAAGGGAAAATAAAACATTAAATATAAATATTATTAACAAAATGTAAAAAGAAGAACTAACAGATTAAAAGTTAGAACATGCTAAATTTTTCGAAGCATTTATGGCATTTTAAATAATTCTTAATCACCCTCAGCAGGTACAACCATTGTATAATTTAGTCATGCACACTTAAAACAGCTTTAAATATATGTCTTCTCTTTCGAAGGAGCACCACTACATGCGTTCCTGTGACATAAAGCACTGTTTCGCCCAAATAAAGTCTAATATTCAACGACGTATTTCAATTATTGACTAAAAAAGTGATTAAATGTGTGATTAAAGCCCCTTTAATGGTGTCTGAGTGGCTGTTCCTGTTTACGTGCAGCCTCCCTCTGTGAACACATGGCACCTGTTCACACCAACGGCTATTTTAGGAACTTCTTAATATGGGCAAGTTATTTATTTATTTCCAATACACACTTATACACGGCAATGTTACTGTGTGCACGTACAGAAAGCTGAATAATACACAAGTGACCTCTAATGTACTCAATATTTGATTAAAGTCGGCATATGCAAAATAAATTAAATCAGGAATTAATTACTGTCGGAGAAAGAGGAACATATTGGTGCTAAATTGGTGAATTTGCATAAATATGAACCCGTAAAATGTAGTTTTTCTATCCAATCTGTTAACAAATTTTCCCATTTTCAACATGGCTTCGAAACACATCAACTCCAAACACATGTTAGTACCTTTAACGATTAAAAATAGGTTTAAAAAACACGTCAAACACAGATTTAATGTAATTAAAGTCCCTAATGAAGAAGCACAGGGTCTTACCACGAGTGAGGGTCGGGGGGAGAAAGAGAGTCGAGGGTCTGAAGACTCGCTGCCTCCAAAGAGACAACAGCTGTGATGTGATAAGAACATCCCAAAATAACTCAGAGAGAGGAGGAGGGGGGGGGGGGGGGGAATGAAACACAAACTGCAGGGCCCATTGTAATCCAAGCAGAGGTGGGAAGTCAAATACTTTGGTACTGTACTTAAGTACATGTTTCTGGTATCAGTACTTTACTCCACGACTTATGACTTTTTACTTTCTACTTCTCACATGTTGAACTCAAATACCTGTACTTTCTACTTCTTACATGTTGAACACAAATACCTGTACTTTCTACTTCTTACATGTTGAACCCAAATACCTGTACTTTCTACTTCTTACATGTTGAACTCAAATACCTGTACTTTCTACTTCTTACATGTTGAACTCAAATACCTGTACTTTCTACTTCTTACATGTTGAACACAAATACCTGTACTTTCTACTTCTTACATGTTGAACTCAAATACCTGTACTTTCTACTTCTTACATGTTGAACACAAATACCTGTACTTTCTACTTCTTACATGTTGAACCCAAATACCTGTACTTTCTACTTCTTACATGTTGAACTCAAATACCTGTACTTTCTACTTCTCACATGTTGAACTCAAATACCTGTACTTTCTACTTCTTACATGTTGAACACAAATACCTGTACTTTCTACTTCTTACATGTTGAATCCAAATACCTGTACTTTCTACTTCTCACATGTTGAACCCAAATACCTGTACTTTCTACTTCTTACATGTTGAACTCAAATACCTGTACTTTCTACTTCTCACATGTTGAACTCAAATACCTGTACTTTCTACTTCTTACTTGTTGAACTCAAATACCTGTACTTTCTACTTCTTACATGTTGAACTCAAAGACCTGTACTTTCTACTTCTTACATGTTGAACCCAAATACCTGTACTTTCTACTTCTTACATGTTGAACACAAATACCTGTACTTTCTACTTCTTACATGTTGAACTCAAATACCTGTACTTTCTACTTCTCACATGTTGAACTCAAATACCTGTACTTTCTACTTCTTACATGTTGAACTCAAATACCTGTACTTTCTACTTCTTACATGTTGAACTCAAATACCTGTACTTTCTACTTCTCACATGTTGAACTCAAATACCTGTACTTTCTACTTCTTACATGTTGAACTCAAATACCTGTACTTTCTACTTCTTACATGTTGAACTCAAATACCTGTACTTTCTACTTCTTACATGTTGAACTCAATACCTGTACTTTCTACTTCTCTCATTTTCCAAACAGAGTATTTTTAAACACGAGTATCTGTACTTTTACTTGAGGAAAGGATGTGTGTACTTCTACTTGAGTAAAGGATGTGTGTACTTCTACTTGAGGAAAGGATGTGTGTACTTTTGCCATCTCTGAATCTAAGAAGCGCTGAGTCATGGAAAGAGCTTCCTGCAGGGTGAGACCATACTTAAATAATAGATGTCATCATGAAGACCCCTCTCTCTGAAAGGTTATGGTTACATATGCTAATGATGCTAATGCTAACTGCTGGTTGGCTTAGGAGAGACCCAGAGACCAGAGTTTAAAATGTACGGATATTTTTGTGAAATATTTTTGAATAAAAATCGGAAAGTTTGAAAAGAAAATCTGAATATTTAGAGTTTTAGGAGAAATACATGAAAATATTTTAACAAAAGACAAGTTAAATGTAGAAATAATAAGTTTGATTTATTATTTTATTGTATTGCAATTTGTTGTTGTTGAGAAAAACGTGTTTTTAGCCCCAATCTGAAACAGGTTTGGGGTTAGGGTCTCTCTCTGTCTTGTTGGGGACTTTCCACCAGAGGAGGAACTGCTCCCAGAGGAAAGTGCTGGGTTTCATGGGAATGGGTTTAAAGGAGGAAAACATGAATAATAAGTTAAAGAGAAACTAAATAATCTGCGACACACATCCTCGGGTTCGAGGTAAATTCGTTTGAACCCTCCTGTTGTCTTCGGGTCAAATCTGACCGACTTTCATCGATCAGAACTTTTTTCTTTTACATTCGATTGCTTTAAGGCTTCATGGTATCCTTCACAGGAGACATTTGAACATGTGCAATGGCTGATCACCAATTTGAATTCAATGTTGGATGATTTAGTCAACTTTGTAACACCCATGGTGTTCCCGAGTGACCGCCATAAAGAAAAGGAATTAGTAACCATCCGGATCGGATAAAACACACACACACACACACACACACACTCTAGATGTGTGTGTCCCCCCCTTATGTGCCCATCCCCCCCACATGGATCACACCTGGCACACCAATACATGTTCAGTGTCTGTTCTTTGTATATCTACTGCAGTGTTTCGTGTACACCAGTACTCTGATGCCACATGTACAGTTTGAAAGCTTGTTAAATGAAATGTGGTGATTCATGGTTTTTGTGTTAATGTAATAGCAGTTAAAACAGGACCGGTCAGATTTAAATCTTAACTCTAAAACCCTAGTTTTTATTTATTTAATTTAAGTATTGCCTCTTCTGCACAATCTGTACACAAGCTACCTCACATCCGCTTCCATAACAATACTGATTTATTATTATTTTAAGTACTTGCAACTGCACATAGTTTTTTGGTCTATCCAGATTTCATGTAAATAATGTTTCTATATCTTAACGTTAAATAGTTTCCATTGTGTTGTTTTTCTTTCTTCTATAACTGTGTTTATGGACTTGGAGTCGTGGCTGAACCTGTCTCTGCGGTCCTGCCTGACTCTCACCAAACTACTTCCCTGATGGCTTCCACAGGATTGTAGCTGACCTCCTCGTGGATTCATCTTCTCATTACAGACACAAGCGTTTTCTAACATTCGGTCTATACGCTGTGAAATGTATTATCTCTTGGATTTACACACGGCATCTATTGCACGTCTGTCCGTCCTGGGAGAGGGATCCCTCCTCTGTTGCTCTCCCTGAGGGTTCTCCATGTTCCCTTAAAACTGTGGGTTTCTCTGGAAGTGTTTCCTTGTACGGTGTGAGGGTCTAAGGACAGAGGGTATGAGGACAGAGGGTCTAAGGACAGAGGGTCTAAGGACAGAGGGTCTGAGGACAGAGGGTCTGAGGACAGAGGGTCTGAGGACAGAGGGTCTAAGGACAGAGGGTCTAAGGACAGAGGGTCTGAGGACAGAGGGTCTGAGGACAGAGGGTCTAAGGACAGAGAGTCTGAGGACAGAGGGTCTAAGGACAGAGGGTCTAAGGACAGAGGTTCTGAGGACAGAGGGTCTGAGGACAGAGGGTCTAAGGACAGAGGGTCTAAGGACAGAGGGTCTGAGGACAGAGGGTCTGAGGACAGAGGGTCTAAGGACAGAGGGTCTAAGGACAGAGGGTCTGAGGACAGAGGGTCTAAGGACAGAGGGTCTGAGGACAGAGGGTCTGAGGACAGAGGGTCTAAGGACAGAGGGTCTGAGGACAGAGGGTCTAAGGACAGAGGGTCTAAGGACAGAGGGTCTAAGGACCGAGGGTCTAAGGACAGAGGGTATAAGGACAGAGGGTCTAAGGACAGAGGGTGTCGTATTGTCATACTGATATTCTGTACAAACTGTGAAGTCCACTGAGAGAAGTGTAACATTTGTGATATTGGGCTATAAATAAACATTGATCGTGTATGCACCACGTACACCAAGACACAATCTGAAGAAGTGAAACAGAAGCTAATGTTTCTCTTTAAATACGACCAACAACACGAAGAGAAGAGGGAAACATTTGCTTCGTTCACACCAGAAAATTAGCTGAAAACAGAAAATACGTTACCGGGAATAACGTGAACGAGAAGTTAAAGGTGGGGTAGGTCATTTTGGAGAAACCGGCTCGAGTGCGCTACAATTTGAAAATACACAGCTGGAAAAAATCTACCACTTCCTCACAGAGCCCCTCCTCCAACACACACGAACGCGCACATGACCTATAGGCGCGTTCACACCGCAGTACTTTTCCCATAAAGGTTCATGAGAACTTAGTTCATGAGAACTCTCTAGTTCTCATGAACTAAGTACAGATCGCGTTCACACCCGAATAAGTCCCTGGGGGAGGATTAGGCAAATGAAGCCGCTGACGTCACTTCTTCTTCTTCTGCTTTGGGTTTACTGGCAGGCTACAAACCACTTCACGGTGTATACTGCCCCCCGGAGTCCCCGGCCGGAAGTCCCCGGAGTTGGGGAAGGCTTCAGTAGAAGCTGCTGGGACTCCCAGCAGCTTCTACTGAAGCCTTCCGAGTAAATCGCCAGAACGCCGACACCTCCTCATCTCCACCGCTCCCATGTTTTATTTTGTGTTGCCATAAGTTAGTCTCTCTGCGTTTCTGCGCTGGGCTAATGCTAATGCTAATAATGCTAATGCGAGGACAATAAAATGGCGGCTTCACAAAACGTTTTGGGAGTTTTACGGGGCGTGGTTTGCAATCCGCCCAGCCAACGGAAAAGGGGGTGAAAAGGTTCTGATGAACTCATTTGAGGTCCGGCTCTTTTTGGTGTGAACGCGACATTTCAGAACTAAAGTGGGAAAAGTACTGCGGTGTGAACGCGCCTCATGAGGGCACAAGATGATTGGTCGTGCTTTCTACAGCGCCACGGCTTCCACAGATGATGTTTCTTTATGGATTTATTGTCAAAGCACTTCAGATATTCATTGCTATCGGATGTTCAGAGTGATCCATGGAATATAACAACAAGTGTATCTCGAGCCGGTTTCTCAAACGTACCTACCCCACCTTTAATGTATCGCACAAAAAGAACAGCTGACACACAAAGAAAGACGGGAAAAAGAGACACTGAAATATATTTGAAAACGTTTCCAACAAACCTTTGCTGAAAACACTGAGAAAGAGTTTAGCTCGTTACGAAAAACGCTGAATAACGAGTTGAACAAAATGAACTGCGACACACATCCTGGAGTTTGAAGCATATCGTCTTTAAATAACCCTGGGTTGAAAAGTGAATCAGAGAAACCACCGTTTGGCTACTGAGGATTTATTCTTCTACCCCAAAAGATGTGATGAGAGGTAAAAATGATGATTCTTCCTCTGTGGGGTTACAGGGACGTTCAGACATGAGGCACAAAGCAGTTCATTAAATATGAGTTCACAATAAAAACAATGCGAGTACGTAACGTCGGCCAGAGCGCGTCTGCACCGTCACGTCACCACAAAGGAAATACAAGAAATCAAAGATACATGTTCAGAAAGTAAAGCAGGGCACCTTTTTAAATACTTTATGTAAACATGAGAGAACAAAGTGTTTGATTTAAAATCCATCCAGTAACAGCGTTTTTTTTTAAAGATTAAATCTCATCTGCAGACTTTCTACGGAGGCCGAGAGGTGCAAACAACGACCTGAAACTCTAGGAGAGATGCAGATATAAAAACACATGAAGAAACATCTCCAGCAGCTTGAGGAGACATGGCAGCGTTTAGAGAACATCCAGCAGCTTGAGGAGACATGGCAGCGTTTAGAGAACATCCAGCAGCTTGAGGAGACATGGCAGCGTTTAGAGAACACTCAGCAGCTTGAGGAGACATGGCAGCGTTTAGAGAACATCCAGCAGCTTGAGGAGACATGGCAGCGTTTAGAGAACATCCAGCAGCTTGAGGAGACATGGCAGCGTTTAGAGAACACAGCTGGGAGACCAGTGTGCGTCACTCTTTAGTGTCCCCTGGTCTCCCAGCTGTGTGCGTCACTCTTTAGTGTCCCCTGGTCTCCGTTGTGTTTGAGCTTCTTCAGCGTTTGGTTCCTGCAGCTTTCAGTACACGCTGCCATGTCTCCTCAAGCTGCTGGATGTTCTCTAAACGCTGCCATGTCTCCTCACGCTGCTGGATGTTCTCTAAACGCTGCCATGTCTCCTCACGCTGCTGGATGTTCTCTAAACGCTGCCATGTCTCCTCAAGCTGCTGGATGTTCTCTAAACGCTGCCATGTCTCCTCAAGCTGCTGGATGTTCTCTAAACGCTGCCATGTCTCCTCAAGCTGCTGAATGTTCTTCTAAACGCTGCCATGTCTCCTCAAGCTGCTGAATGGTTCTCTAAACGCTGCCATGTCTCCTCAAGCTGCTGAGTGTTCTCTAACGCTGCCATGTCTCCTCAAGCTGCTGAATGTTCTCTAAACGCTGCCATGTCTCCTCAAGCTGCTGAGTGTTCTCTAAACGCTGCCATGTCTCCTCAAGCTGCTGAATGTTCTCTAAACGCTGCCATGTCTCCTCAAGCTGCTGGATGTTCTCTAAACGCTGCCATGCCTCCTCAAGCTGCTGAATGTTCTCTAAACGCTGCCATGTCTCCTCAAGCTGCTGAGTGTTCTCTAAACGCTGCCATGTCTCCTCAAGCTGCTGGATGTTCTCTAAACGCTGCTGAATGTTCTCTAAACGCTGCCATGTCTCCTCAAGCTGCTGGATGTTCTCTAAACGCTGCCATGTCTCCTCAAGCTGCTGAATGTTCTCTAAACGCTGCCATGTCTCCTCAAGCTGCTGGATGTTCTCTAAACGCTGCCATGTCTCCTCAAGCTGCTGAATGTTCTCTAAACGCTGCCATGTCTCCTCCAGCTGCTGGATGTTCTCTAAACGCTGCCATGTCTCCTCAAGCTGCTGGATATTCTCTAAACGCTGCTGAATGTTCTCTAAACGCTGCCATGTCTCCTCAAGCTGCTGAATGTTCTCTAAACGCTGCCATGCCTCCTCAAGCTGCTGGATGTTCTCTAAACGCTGCCATGCCTCCTCAAGCTGCTGGATGTTCTCTAAACGCTGCCATGTGTCCTCAAGCTGCTGGATGTTCTCTAAACGCTGCCATGTCTCCTCAAGCTGCTGGATGTTCTCTAAACGCTGCCATGTCTCCTCAAGCTGCTGGATGTTCTCTAAACGCTGCCATGTCTCCTCAAGCTGCTGGATGTTCTCTAAACGCTGCCATGTCTCCTCAAGCTGCTGAATGTTCTCTAAACGCTGCCATGTCTCCTCAAGCTGCTGAATGTTCTCTAAACGCTGCCATGTCTCCTCAAGCTGCTGGATGTTCTCTAAACGCTGCCATGTCTCCTCAAGCTGCTGGATGTTCTCTAAACGCTGCCATGTCTCCTCAAGCTGCTGGATGTTCTCTAAACGCTGCCATGTCTCCTCAAGCTGCTGAATGTTCTCTAAACGCTGCCATGTCTCCTCAAGCTGCTGGATGTCTCTAAACGCTGCCATGTCTCCTCAAGCTGCTGGATGTTCTCTAAACGCTGCCATGTCTCCTCAAGCTGCTGGATGTTCTCTAAACGCTGCCATGTCTCCTCAAGCTGCTGGATGTTCTCTAACGCTGCCATGTCTCCTCAAGCTGCTGGATGTTCTCTAAACGCTGCCATGTCTCCTCAAGCTGCTGGATGTTCTCTAAACGCTGCCATGTCTCCTCAAGCTGCTGGATGTTCTCTAAACGCTGCCATGTCTCCTCAAGCTGCTGGATGTTCTCTAAACGCTGCCATGTCTCCTCAAGCTGCTGGATGTTCTCTAAACGCTGCCATGTCTCCTCAAGCTGCTGGATGTTCTCTAAACGCTGCCATGTCTCCTCAAGCTGCTGAATGTTCTCTAAACGCTGCCATGTCTCCTCAAGCTGCTGGATGTTCTCTAAACGCTGCATGTCTCCTCAAGCTGCTGGAATGTTCTCTAAACGCTTGCCATGTCTCCCTCAAGCTGCTGGATGTTCTCTAAACGCTGCCATGTCTCCTCAAGCTGCTGAATGTTCTCTAAACGCTGCCATGTCTCCTCAAGCTGCTGGATGTTCTCTAAACGCTGCCATGTCTCCTCAAGCTGCTGGATGTTCTCTAAACGCTGCCATGTCTCCTCAAGCTGCTGAGTGTTCTCTAAACGCTGCCATGTCTCCTCAAGCTGCTGGATGTTCTCTAAACGCTGCTGAATGTTCTCTAAACGCTGCCATGTCTCCTCAAGCTGCTGGATGTTCTCTAAACGCTGCCATGTCTCCTCAAGCTGCTGGATGTTCTCTAAACGCTGCGTGTGTTGTCAAGTTGCTGGAGATGTTTCTTCATGTGGAACCTTTGGGTTTTTACATCTGGGTCATTGTAAAGCGTTTGCACCTGTGGGCCACCGTACCTTTGACCTCTCAAAGAGATAAACATCCACATAAAAAGTTCAACACTGCAAAAATACTTGAAATCATAGAAATACACCTTTATGTACAGAGTAATGCATCTGGTGCAGCACTAACGTATACCTTACAGTAAAGTGATTTCTGCAGTTAAATGCAAGACAACAGACCGTCCACTGATCATCATAGCCCCTTGAATTTTTGTGCAACATCTAGTTTCACAAAATGAGAAAAAAACTGGAATGTTTCTAAAAAATTAACACAAATTAAAAACTCCCTTAGTTTCAAGATGAAAGCATGAAAGTGCATCGTCATGAAACGCTTCTGGTCTTGTGTGTGAGAGAACCAAAGCATGGCTCAAACGGCTGCATAAGTACAGATATACCATATAAATAGTAGTCAAATATCTCAAGTACTCACGTTCTAATATATAAATACATCTTATCTATTTTTGTGCAATAGCAAATTCCATGCATTTTTTTTACCAAGATAAAAACCACGACATTTAGAAAAATGGAAACTTTTCTGTTTTTTCTTCTTTTTTTTAAGATTGTTTCACGATAAATGAAGCTGCAGCCGGATCCACGGCACGAGAAGCAAAGAGCTTTCTTCCCATAATAAATAAATAACAGATGAAAAGCAAAGTAAAGGCACAGACCCTCGCCGCCGCCTCCGGAGCACCGAACCGCACGAGAAAAGCGTCTACTTCAAATTTGGTCAGTTTCATAATACACACATTTCCCCTTTTATAAATAGTGTTCAGTTACTGCACTACTGCATCACACCTCGATATGATTACATTAAACAACAGTCTAATCTCAAAGTACACATACAGTCAAATATTCGTATGCATCTAAGAAGGAGTATAAGATCCATAAATATAATTTATGTGCAATTGTATGCAAACTACTATGTCAGACAAAGGCATATTAGCATAATATCTTTCCGTATTGCACCTGCACCCAGCAATGATTCTCCGGTTCTCCTTCGGCACCTTTTCAAGTTCTCCTTCTTCTGTTTCAATCTCCTCGTCAAACGGAGCGATGTGCGACACCAGAGGGCGTTTATAAAGATCCTCTGAGGGGGTTAAAGTTACAGATGAGAGTGAGATGAGTTTCTCAGTGAGGTTCCTCTGTGGTGATCTTCAGCGAGGCGATGGCGTTTAGGCAAGTTTGTACTTCCTGTTCTGGGTTTTTCCCCGGGTTACTTTCTCCTCCAGCGTCTTCCACTGCAGATTCCATGCCCAGGAACGACCCCTCGCTGCTGGGGGTCGTCGGGGCCGAGGAGAGGGGGGCGTCAGGGCTGGAGGAAGGTGGAGGTGTGGAGGTGGAGGGTAACATCTGGTGTCCTCCAATGGGAACCAATGGGAGAAGAGAGCGGGTTGAATGCTGGGAGTGAAGGGGAAGGTGGCTGAGGAGGTTTTTGGGGGGCGTCAAGCTGCTCCTCTGATCCTGGAAACAAAAGAGAATCAGAGTTCCTTCATTAGGGATGCGAGAAAAGTGTTTTTGACAAAGCATTTAGTAAAGCATATCCCAAGTGTCTAAGTCTAGGGGTCTGGGGGGTCTAGCATCTTTGGCAGAGCCTCACCTGCCATACTCCAATGTAACGGAAAAACAACTAAAGACACACTAAATAGTAATAATAATAAAATGTCTCCACTGATCTGTGTTGTAAGTGTGATTTCTGTTTGATTCCAATCGCTTCTTATAGTTCAAATCAGCAAATTGTCCGAGCTCCGCTAAACTACGGGTAGCGATGAGGAGAGAGGGACGAGCTCTGCCTCTCGTCACCCCACAGTCACTGGCTGGAGCGCAGGCACTCATTTAGTGAGCGCGCTCCAGCCAGTGACTGTGGGGTGAGGTGAGGCGCAGATGAGCTCTCACCTCAGATGCGTCACCCCACAGTCACTGTCTGGAAAGCGGCCCTAAGCGCATGCCTGCACCGTCTCACTGTCTGTCACCATGTAATGTTTGTAGATCCTTTATTACATTTATCCTCCATCCATCGTCTCTAAAGAACTTATTTCACGTATGATATTTAGGCTCGCTGGTCTCATCACACAACGGCAATGAGAAAAGCACCAGGAGAGGCAGCCATAGCCTCTGCCGCACTGAAGGGGGCGCACGTGAGCCGCGACAAACTAGACTTTTGAAAGTAGAGGAAGATAAGGAGGACTTTCACAAAACAGTAAGAGATTGTTGTCCAGAAGGAAAGCATGGACTTCATCTTCAAGTCAAGTTCAGACCACCATTGTGATGAACATGGGATCTTACTAAGAAAGAACAATCCAATATTTAGATGTTGGGTATCCTTTTGTTGAACGGTCTGTTTAAAAGGAATCGAAGCATCAGACTAAAAAAGCTTTTGAAAATAACCGAATATTTCGATTAAGGTCAAAATATAATATTTGTAAATCTGACTTTGAAAGAGTCAGTGCCTCACCGGCCACGAACCTCGCCGCACGTCACTGCTTGTTTCTTTGCCAAAGGCCGAAACCTCCCACCACTATCATCCAAATCTAAACCCTATTAGGTGCCGAACCTCCCGATACCTATCATTTTCATTTCAAAGGTTAGTGTAGTTCTGAATCTGTAAAGAAACAGTCCCAACAAAAACGTGGAAAGGTATTTCCAAGTCAGGGCTCGTTTAAAACACTCTCATTAAGTCTCCGTCCCAAAACAAGGGAATAAACAAGAACATATTTGACTTGCGAATCTGCTATGTGTTACCTTTCCACCATTTTTTGGGGAAATGCTTCTGGGACTTTCGGTGTAGCACCAGATTGGTGAGTTTCAACTTCCTTTTCCAAAACATTATCAATGGTTTCTTTGCTCAGGGCCACACTTCCCACCAAAGATTATCCAAATCGGACCCATATTTTCAGAGGTTTATCAATTCATGATCGATCATCTCCATTTCAAAGACTCATCGCGGTGGTTTTGAAATGGTACATCCCATATATCAAAGTCAGGATCAGTTTGAATCTCACTAAGGAAGGCTAGGTGCCGAAACAATTAAAAGGAAATATTGATCTTGGCAATCTGCAATGTGGAACGGTTTCACATGTTTTGGGAATTTGCTCATTGGCGTTTCGGATAAGCAACGGGACCTGAACTGTTGAGGTGCATCTTTCTACTCCAATCATATCTTTCCTTTGTTTATGTTTGAGCATAGATTCCTAACCCTATAACTCGGGGTTGTAGAACTTCCTTACCGTCTCCATTTCAAAGTGTCCTTTCTCCATCTCCATCTTGATGGCCTGCGCTCGGCTCTTCTCCCCCTTGTATTGATGTTGATGCGATCCTCTGCGTGGAGAAACCGCTCTGAGCACAACCCTCTGCCTCCCTCTGGCCGACGCCTCCCCGGGGGAGAGGGGCCTCTGAACGGGGGAGAAACTGGGAGAACTGGGCCTCAACGGAGAGGAATCCCAACGAGGGGAAGACCGTCCTCTCGAGGAAAGTTCCCTCATCGGGGACGGATAACGAAGACGAGATGGAGACGGTTCTCTGATCGGAGACTCCCATCCTGGAGACAGAAGACAGGAAGTGTACGGGTCGAACAGGAAGCTGGTTTGATCCGGAGAAAGCATCGTCAACGAGTCTTCGTCCGTAGACTTCGAGTATCCGTGGATGGTGGAGGTGACGGATAAAGACGTGACACCACACGATTGAGGACTCGTGCTCCTCGAACGCAGTTTCGGAGTCGAATCGCCGTCGTAATCCTCGTCCTCTTCGTCCTCTTCGTCGATCTCATCTTCGTCCATACCGTCCGAATCATCGGCGTCTGAGAACTGGTGTTTGGTGGTGACCGATGTCTTCGATTCGTCCACTTCAAAAGAGAGACAGCAGTTTAGTTTGAGCTGAAATGCTGCCTTTTTAATTTGTATTGTAGAATGCCTTGTCATTGATGCTGCAACACATGTCCCAAATTGGGATCAATAAAGTACTTCTTATCTTATCTTCCTCGGTAGTAGGACTCATTCCTGCACTCACTGAAGCAATTAAATGAACATCAGATAAGTCTATATAAGTCGGTACGTTACCCTTGTCAAGATTAAAGGCTTTATTGTCATGTGCACATTAGCTACAGTGTAGATATGGCAATGAAAAACGGTGCAAGAAGAGTCTATAAACAAGTCAATTGAATATGATATACCGTGTTCCTGTATCTCCGTATCGTCCATCGTCACCGACACTCCCAGCTCAAGACATTTCTTCATGTGCGCCTTCGACTTCATATGTTTAGTCAGGTTTCCTGTAAAACAAAAACACTAAGGATGAGAAACAGATTTGATTCGAACACGATTTGAACACGTATTTTAAGCTGATCCGTTTTAAGAGAGTCCAATTTAGAAAGGTCGGCAAAAAAATAATATATATAAGTGGATAAAAAAGCTCAGATTTTGCACCGTAGTGCCTCAACTAGAACAACTAGTGCAGTGTTTCTCAAACCTTTTCATACCAAGGACCACCTAACTCAACAAATATCCAAAATCACATCGTTTTTCTAGAACAGATTACAAATCGCTTGAAAATGGGACAAACAAGTGGCAACATGTGTGACGAAGGTGTTGCGCTGGGCTATATCATGCAATTTAAAGTGAAACTTAAGCTCGCTCCATTGCGGAGATATTCCCGCGAGAGTGCGGAAAAACTCAAATTAATTAATTTATGTGAAATGTTACCAATATACTCACGGACCACTAGGGGGCGACACTCACACTTTGAGAAGCACTGAACTAGAGCAACTAGTGTTTATGTATGCTAACTTGTTTTTGTGGAATTACCGTTTCTCTGACATGAACCTCCTTCCTAATTTAAATGAATAGATGTGTATCAGTTTCTAGATAAACAAACTGGATATAAATAATGTGTATTTCATATTTTGGTATGGGCTAAAAACCGTGATCCATGAAGTCAGTAAAAATAAATATCATTTCTTTTAACAAAAAAAAAACCCAAAAAGAAATAACTTTTAAACGACAGAAAGTTCACCGGTCCTGCTCAGAACCATTCAGGATTTGGTTTCTAAATAATAGTTTTAGTTTAGATAAAGTTTCACAGTATTTCAGTCATTCCACAGAAGAACACTTTCTGTTGAGATGCAATGAAGTTTGGAATTTTTCGTATGGGTGGTTTTTTGAAAAGGCAGTTTCCTCTCAACATGTTTTTGGTAAAATCCTGAGTGTCCTCTTCCAACATGAGAGTAGCATGCTAACAAAGGTATCCCAACTGTAGCTGTGAACAGGACAGGATGTGTGATTACCTAGAAGAGCATCAGGACTGTTTGAGGCAGATGATAGCTATGTGATTAACATGATGATTCAGCCTCTATGGAGAGAGACATCAAGCATGCTCATTTCTGACGTGAATCTGAAATAAACATTGAATACTGCTTTCTATTCCTCCATCTTGTGACTGTGTGACTCCCTCTCTTGGATATCAGCATGTGAAGGACACTGTTCAGGAACTAGTTGATGCCCTGTATGTGATGACTCCTTCTGGAGAGGATCACAGATGGATCCTGAGGTTGAAGCTCAAGCTCAAGCCAGGGAGAGTTTCCTAACAATGTGTGTGTACCTTTAGTCTTGAAGGCGAAGTTGCAGACCCTGCAGACGTACGGCCGGACGTCTGTGTGAGTTCGGATGTGTTTCTTCAACATGCTCGGCTTCTTGCAGCGGATCCCACACTCCTCGCAGATATATTTCCCCCGACCGCGACCTCGCACATACACGTACTCCTCATTGGACTTATACCTGGAACACAGAAACAGTTTCAGACTTTAGTTCCACCTGGAGTAAATCCACCAGCTACCCTGCAGTCTACAAAGTACTTCAGACTAGCTGCTCCTTCACCAGCTACCCTGCAGTCTACAAAGCCATTCAGACTAGCTGCACCTTCACCAGCTACCCTGCAGTCTACAAAGCCATTCAGACTAGCTGCTCCTTCACCAGCTACCCTGCAGTCTACAAAGCCATTCAGACTAGCTGCTCCTTCACCAGCTACCCTGCAGTCTACAAAGCCATTCAGACTAGCTGCTCCTTCACCAGCTACCCTGCAGTCTACAAAGCCATTCAGACTAGCTGCACCTTCACCAGCTACCCTGCAGTCTACAAAGCCATTCAAACTAGCTGCACCTTCACCAGCTACCCTGCAGTCTACAAAGCCATTCAGACTAGCTGCACCTTCACCAGCTACCCTGCAGTCTACAAAGCCATTCAGACTAGCTGCACCTTCACCAGCTACCCTGCAGTCTACAAAGCCATTCAGACTAGCTGCTCCTTCACCAGCTACCCTGCAGTCTACAAAGCCATTCAGACTAGCTGCTCTTTCACCAGCTACCCTGCAGTCTACAAAGCCATTCAGACTAGCTGCTCCTTCACCAGCTACCCTGCAGTCTACAAAGCCATTCAGACTAGCTGCTCCTTCACCAGCTACCCTGCAGTCTACAAAGCCATTCAGACTAGCTGCACCTTCACCAGCTACCCTGCAGTCCTACAAAGCCATTCAGACTAGCTGCTCCTTCACCAGCTACCCTGCAGTCTACAAAGCCATTCAAACTAGCTGCTCCTTCACCAGCTACCCTGCAGTCTACAAAGCCATTCAGACTAGCTGCTCCTTCACCAGCTACCCTGCAGTCTACAAAGCCATTCAGACTAGCTGCTCCTTCACCAGCTACCCTGCAGTCTACAAAGCCATTCAGACTAGCTGCTCCTTCACCAGCTACCCTGCAGTCTACAAAGCCATTCAAACTAGCTGCTCCTTCACCAGCTACCCTGCAGTCTACAAAGCCATTCAGACTAGCTGCTCCTTCACCAGCTACCCTGCAGTCTACAAAGCCATTCAGACTAGCTGCTCCTTCACCAGCTACCCTGCAGTCTACAAAGCCATTCAGACTAGCTGCACCTTCACCAGCTACCCTGCAGTCTACAAAGCCATTCAAACTAGCTGCACCTTAACCAGCTACCCTGCAGTCTACAAAGCCATTCAAACTAGCTGCACCTTCACCAGCTACCCTGCAGTCTACAAAGCCATTCAAACTAGCTGCTCCTTCACCAGCTACCCTGCAGTCTACAAAGCCATTCAGACTAGCTGCACCTTCACCAGCTACCCTGCAGTCTACAAAGCCATTCAAACTAGCTGCTCCTTCACCAGCTACCCTGCAGTCTACAAAGCCATTCAGACTAGCTGCACCTTCACCAGCTACCCTGCAGTCTACAAAGCCATTCAGACTAGCTGCTTCTTCACCAGCTACCCTGCAGTCTACAAAGCCATTCAGACTAGCTGCTTCTTCACCAGCTACCCTGCAGTCTACAAAGCCATTCAGACTAGCTGCACCTTCACCAGCTACCCTGCAGTCTACAAAGCCATTCAGACTCGCTGCACCTTCACCAGCTACCCTGCAGTCTACAAAGCCATTCAGACTCGCTGCACCTTCACCAGCTACCCTGCAGTCTACAAAGCCATTCAAACTAGCTGCTCCTTCACCAGCTACCCTGCAGTCTACAAAGCCATTCAAACTAGCTGCTCCTTCACCAGCTACCCTGCAGTCTACAAAGCCATTCAGACTAGCTGCACCTTCACCAGCTACCCTGCAGTCTACAAAGCCATTCAGACTAGCTGCTTCTTCACCAGCTACCCTGCAGTCTACAAAGCCATTCAGACTAGCTGCTCCTTCACCAGCTTTGAGAACACTTTCATGATCAATCTTTATAAAACATATCATAGATATTATTCTGAAATGGACCAATCTGCACAACGAATACTTTCACTGTCTTTCACTATATTTAGATGAGAATACTTTTCTACTTTCACTTGAGGAACATTTTGAATGCAGGACTTTCACTGTGACAGAGTATTCCTACACTCTGGTACTTCTACTTTTACTCAAGAACAAGATCTGAGTACTTCTACTTTTACTCAAGAACAAGATCTGAGTACTTCTACTTTTACTCAAGAACAAGATCTGAGTACTTCTACTTTTACTTAAGTACAAGATCTGAGTACTTCTACTTTAACTCAAGTACAAGATCTGAGTACTTCTACTTTTACTCAAGTACAAGATCTGAGTACTTCTCCTTGTACTGTAGTACTATATCTGAGTACTCCCCCCTGTCCCTAAATAGCGCTGTGCTGTCAGCAGAGTGTTATGATAGCTGATATCTTCACTGACCCCCCCTCAAAGATCTTGATTCGAGTTGGCAGCGTCTGAACGGCCTCCCGCTCTTTCCACTCGTCTTTGGCAGATTTCACTCTGATTTCTTTCCCCTTCTTCCCGTAAGCGGCGTCGTTCTCTCGGGGCTCCGGTTTCCTCTGCAGCTGAATCGGATGAACAAACATTTTGTTAACATCCATTTTAAAGCGGACACCGTATCGACGGCGTAACGCGATGCTGACAATATTGAATGTCAAACATGGCGCTACACGAAATCTTTGGCAAACATGGATAATGCTGAAGGAGGAAACTCTACAGGAAACCTCAATTCAATTAAACTACCTCATTTATGTACTCTCTGAAAAACTATGATTTTAGGGTCAATATCGCAGATTATATTCAAGTCGATTATAGTGTTTAAAATGTCTATCTCAGGTCCTCAAAGTCCATGTTGATGTGTATACATGTCCAAAGATATTCTGCATTTTGTTTTGTTATGAATATAAGTAATAATTGCATCTCGAAAATTCAACAGTAATACATTGAAAAGTAACACTAATTACACAATGAGGGTTTTGGATGTAATATGTTTGTGTTTTTCAAAAATGTACCTGGTTTATTTGCAACTAATTGCAGCTAGTGTCAGTATATCTCAATGTTAACAACCTATATCTACTGCTACACATTGCCGTAATGAATTAAAGCTCATATCTGTAGCTTTCGCCAAAATACCTAAGAGTTGGACAATTGTTGGGTATAAAGCATTCTACATTTCAAACCCCTGAGAGGCGACAGGTCTGAAAGAAGACTTGTATGCAAAATGGACCAGTGTGAAATAAAAAGGTATTTAGGATATCTCCTCACCTGCTCCACGGTTTGCCTCCACATGAGGAGCGACGACACCAACTTC
This sequence comes from Harpagifer antarcticus, assembly GCA_902827135.1. NCBI lineage: Eukaryota > Metazoa > Chordata > Actinopteri > Perciformes > Harpagiferidae > Harpagifer > Harpagifer antarcticus. The sequence continues at coordinate 31,129 of CADEHL010000011.1, forward strand.
CCTGCACCTGGTTGACCAATGGCTGCCTTGCTATAGATAACAGAGCCTCCTTTCTGTTTGGATCTCAGCAGAGCCAAGGCGGCGCTTGTGTTCAAATCCAAAGGGTTTGGGTTGTGGCTACTGACGCCCCACGAGGCGTAAACGGAGGAAAACGGGGCGTCGCTGTGCGAGTAGTTCGGCTTTGTGTGGTTCAGGAAACACCAGCTGACCCCCGTCGTCGTGCGAAGACTCGGAAATGATCTCGAATGCTCCGAGATCAAAACATCTTGATTGGTCACTCGCTTCTCAACACCAATTTCTTTCCCGTATGGAGGCGAGCTGCTTTCCATCGTGGATTGGAGTCGTGTGATAACCTGAGGTGTTGACGCTCGCCCCTTCTCTTCGCTCAGGTAACATTTCCCTAGCTCCACGGCGCTCAGTTCCTCCACGATCTGCCCGAACATCCGCTCCTCTTTCACCCGTTTCTGCTGCTTCACCTCCATGAAAAGATCCAGGCTGCTGGCGGGCGAAAGCATCCGTTTGTTGGCGCCACCACTGGAGGCGTTGGTGATGGAAATGGTTCTGGACGTCAGAGAAAGAGGAATGCCCGTCTTCAGTTTAGCCGACGACAAATCGAGAGCTTCCGTCGACGTCTGTCTGGAAACACCAGAGATCCGAGTCTGAGAGGCGGCGCTTTCATACTGATTGTCAAAAATCTGTGATACTGACGTGTACGTGATGCTGCCGTACGATGGCACGTGAGTTTGTAATCTCACGGGAACTAAGAGGCTCGGATGGGACAGCTGGGGAAACGTGTTCCCGGTGGAGAATATTGGCAAAGTGTTTCTGAGGTGAAACCCTTGCTGCCCCACTTCAGTTTCCATATTCAACGATTCCTGCCTCACCAAATCCCCCCTCATTCTCTCCCTCGAATCCACGTGTCTAAGTTTAGAAGTTTGCGTAAGGCTACCGTAATCGAACGATATGCTACGAGCCTCTGGTAGTTCCTTGCGTAAGTTACAAGGCGCTTGTTCTGAAGACGATCGCCTCATTTCGTGTTGTTGTCTCTGGTTGAGTAGCGATAAGTTATGAACGCTTCCCGGCACCGCCAGAAGCTCCAACGGTTTCCCAAACTCATCTTGTCGGGCGGGCGACTTCAAAACCTCCTCCCTGTCGAAGGAAAAGGTGGAGCAATATGATAAGTTGCTGTCTTGGCTTGGACTTCGGGAGAGACTTGTACACGCCGACTCAAAACTAGATTCCCCGGAGGAGTGCTCGATGTCGGCCAAGCGGAGCCTCTTCTTCTTCGGGGGGAGTTTCTCCGGAGGGAATTGTGCTAAGGTTTCACTCCTCTGAGGCCACTGAAACTCCTCCTTCTCCGGCTCTTTCACCT
>CADEHL010000011.1:37500-84160 GCA_902827135.1 Harpagifer antarcticus
CTTCTTACATGTTGAACTCAAATACCTGTACTTTCTACTTCTTACATGTTGAACTCAAATACCTGTACTTTCTACTTCTTACATGTTGAACCCAAATACCTGTACTTTCTACTTCTTACATGTTGAACCCAAATACCTGTACTTTCTACTTCTTACATGTTGAACTCAAATACCTGTACTTTCTACTTCTTACATGTTGAACTCAATACCTGTACTTTCTACTTCTTACATGTTGAACCCAAATACCTGTACTTTCTACTTCTTACATGTTGAACTCAAATACCTGTACTTTCTACTTCTTACATGTTGAACCCAAATACCTGTACTTTCTTACTTCTTACATGTTGAACTCAAATACCTGTACTTTCTACTTCTCACATGTTGAACTCAAATACCTGTACTTTCTACTTCTTACATGTTGAACTCAAATACCTGTACTTTCTACTTCTTACATGTTGAACTCAAATACCTGTACTTTCCTACTTCTTACATGTTGAACTCAAATACCTGTACTTTCTACTTCTTACATGTTGAACCCAAATACCTGTACTTTCTACTTCTTACATGTTGAACCCAAATACCTGTACTTTCTACTTCTTACATGTTGAACTCAAATACCTGTACTTTCTACTTCTTACATGTAGAACACAAATACCTGTACTTTCTACTTCTTACATGTTGAACACAAATACCTGTACTTTCTACTTCTCTCATTTCCCAAACAGCTGGTTCCTTTAGTCTGAATGTGTGTTTGATGCGTGATCATTATTCTTTAGAGTCATTGCGTGCCTATTGATTTGAACACGATCCGTGTATCCATCACTTCCTGGTCTTCTCTAAAGAAGAGGGACCAATGGAAACGTTGTCATGTTGCCGTTGTTCAGCATGGAAACATTCATTAGCTAACAATGACATTATTGTTCTATTGATATAAAGGGAGGTCAGGTACTCTTTAAAGCAGCTGCTAGTTATGGGTACTTTTTACTGAAGGACACTTCAAAGCCTCTTTACTTTCACTTGAGTAAAGCAGTTTAGGCAGTACTTCTACTTTCACCAGAGTATTTTTAAACACGAGTATCTGTACTTCTACTTGCATAATCCCGTCCGGAAACCTCTCAAAGTGAATCCCTCTTCTCTCCGGTTTCACATCTTTAGCCTCTGAGGTCGTCTCCATCGTCTCCGTTTCAGACGCTGTCCTCTTAACGAGGTTACATAAGATTATCTGGTTCAGACCCTCTGAGTTCCCCTTAATTAGGACATCCTCCTCCTCCTCCTCCTCAGGCGCTAAATAACCAAGGTGACTCCACAGAGATGTTCAGGGATGATGGGCTCCCTTTTCTCAGCTTTATTTTTGGCTGTGTTGTCCGACTGATTTGAACGCCTCTTATGGTTAGAGAGAGGGTGGATAATGAAGGATGGCGAGGGGTGTGTGATTCAACAATAATAATAATGAATATGTTATTACTTCAACAAATTGAATTCATTTGAACTGACATGTAGAACATTTTAGAGCTAGTTTTTATGTATTATTAGTTATATATTTTTCTTCTGTATATTTATATCATTGATTATTCTTCATATTTTTTCTTTCTTTATCAATATATATTATAAAATGTTTTAATTTGTATAATTAGTTTCTTGCCCATTTGTATTGAAATGTATGTATGTCATTGTTTAGAAGCCTGTGACTTCAGATTCCCATCACCACATCTACACTGAAGCTGTGCATAAGGTAATAAAGCCTTTGAATCTTTGAATAACAAAAAGCTTTTCCAATTTTACCTCAAATACACATTTTCCCGGACGGATTTGAACGCCTCTCGCTGCAGCGGATAATGAAGGATGGCGATCTGTGTTTTCAACAGGGAGGTGAATGAACTAAAGTGGGGGTAAACACACACACACACATTCAAAGGCCTGGCAGCAGGGAGCCCCCCCCCCACACACACACACACACACGCACACACACGCACACTCACACACTTCAAGGTCGATCTGACCTCATTGCTTAGTATTTTCCATCCTCGGGAGACAATGAGAGGATCCATGAACAAAATCCCACATGAAGCACACACACACAGCGGGGGGGGGGGAGCGAAAGCAGCTGACATTCACACCTCAAATAATAATCCTGATACCAACCTGACATTTGAAAAGCCCCCGTTCCCATATCCACGGTCACATTCAGGACCCCCCGCTGGGCATTTTTTTAGTCCATTTAGTCCGTTCCGGAGGTGCCTGGGCGACAGTACGGAGCGAAATGACCGAGTAAGAGTCCCATCACCGGGCGTACATTTAACGGATCTATTGATGCAGCCGGTCACCGGAGAAAATACCCGAGCGTGACGTGAGCCCAGCACAGAAATAGCAAAGGGGCCCGAGGAGGGGAAGCACGAAGGCCCACCATTCAGGGCTCTTTCAGCTGCCTCACACTGAGACAGAGACAGGGGGGGGGGGGCATGTCAGGATAAAATGGGAGGTATGCTGCACATTCCTGCACTACCATTTAAATATATTATTCACACCATGTCTATTTTGTTTTTGTATTTATTTAGTGTATTTATGATTTCACTTTTCATTTTTCACATACTGATGTATTTTATTGTTTATTTTCATTTTACAATAGTTCACATTTATTTTAGATTTGAACTAACCTCTTCAAAAACTGCACTAAATGCGGTGACGCCTGCGAGTTAGTTCAGGCAGTCAACTCGAGCACCAATGATACATTAACACGTGACGCGCCTCGTCCCTCAACCAATCACATTCTCCTAAACATGCCGCTCTATTTAAGCTGCAGGTCTTCCTGCCTCTGCCTCGCTATCCTCCTCCTGCTGCTGCTGCGTTCATGTTCCTGCTGCTCGCCTGCCCCAGCTCCCGCCCCAGCTCCCGCCCCAGCCCCAGCTCCCGCCCCACCACCGCCCCAGCTTCCGCCCCAGCTTCCGCCCCACCACCGCCCCAGCTTCCGCCCCAGCACTTCTCCTTTGCCGAGATACTCCATCCCACCTCACAGGTGATATCAAGATGCTGATTAGACAGCATGATTATTGCACAGGTGTGCCTTAGGCTGGCCATAATAAAAGGCCACTCTGAAACGTGCAGTTTTGCTTTATTGGGGGGTCTGGGGGGGTCCGAAAACCAGTCAGCATCTGGTGTGAGGGGTAGGGGTAGGGTTAGGGTTAGGGGTAGGGGTAGGGTTAGGGGTAGGGTTAGGGTTAGGGTTAGGGGTTAGGGTTAGGGGTAGGGTTAGGGGTTAGGGTTAGGGGTAGGGTTAGGGTTAGGGTTAGGGTTAGGGTAATGTTGTGAATCGAGTGGCCTGTGTTCGTCGTCCATAACATACGCCTGCCCATACCATAACCCCACCACCACCATGGGCCACTCGATTCACAACATTACCCTAACCCTACCCCTACCCCCTAACCCTCACACCAGATACTGACTGGTTTTCGGACCCCCCCAGACCCCCCCAATAAAGCAAAACTGCACGTTTCAGAGTGGCCTTTTATTGTGGCCAGCCTAAGGCACACCTGTGAGGTGGGATGGATTATCTCGGCAAAGGAGAAGTGCTCACTATCACAGATTTGTTCAGATTTGTGAACAATATTTGAGAGAAATGGTTATTTTGTGTTTATAGAAAATGTGTTAGATCTTTGAGTTCATCTCATGAGAAATGGGAGCAAAAACAAAAGTGTTCCGTTTATATTTTTGTTCAGTGTAAATACATGTTTCTAATAAACCTATTAAGAACACGTGAGTTGTCTGACTGAAATATACATATTTTTTCCAAATAGTTTGTACAGTGTTTTTTACAGAATATTTGTATTTATAAGCTCTTATTTCACATTGGAATTTCTCTGTGTTTTAAGATTTAAATGCCTTTTTTTGCCTAAATAATTAAATAGAAATAAAACACATAATACTAATAATAAAGCTTAGGATATTTTTATGATTGATATACATTTATACTTTATATAATCAGTGACAGAGACTGAAAGACGTAATCACACGGTAATCATATACGTCTCCTTTTCAGAGAGGAAGTGTGTGTGTGTGTGTGTGTGTGTGTGTGTGTGTGTGTGTGTGTGTGTGTGTGTCGTGATGAGGGTCATTAGAGGAAAACTGGCACAATACTGCAGATTATGTGCAGCTGCAGAATCAGACATTAACTCAGTAAATACTTCCTCAATCCTTCATCTTAAAGCGGTATATAGTATTTAGTGTCTCTACTTTAAAGAGTCCTCTCCTGCTGATGTTCAGGTGTATATCAGTATGTAGTGTCTCTACTTTAAAGAGTCCTCTCCTGCTGATGTTCAGGTGTATATCAGTATGTAGTGTCTCTACTTTAAAGAGTCCTCTACTGCTGATGTTCAGGTGTATATCAGTATGTAGTGTCTCTACTTTAAAGAGTCCTCTCCTGCTGATGTTCAGGTGTATATCAGTATGCAGTGTCTCTACTTTAACGAGTCCTCTCCTGCTGATGTTCAGGTGTATATCAGTATGTAGTGTCTCTACTTTAAAGAGTCCTCTCCTGCTGATGTTCAGGTGTATTGCAGCAGCTATTATTAGCATAGCGAGCTGCTCTCCTGAAGCTAACAGATCCTGGTGCTTTCAGCAGTAAAATGGCTGATCCTCAGTGAAGGTCGAGTCCTCGTCTCTAAAAATACTCCGTCCGTCCCCCAGGATCCGAGGCTCACCGCCACCACGTACATCTGACTCAAATCAGACAAAAATCAGCTTCAGGTCTAAATTAAATCTGCTTCAAATGAACTTGAAATCTGCCTCTCCGATCAGTCTCTGTCACGGTCTGTCTGCGTTGTGTTGTGTCTGGTTTAGATCTGTCTGTGGTTTCCCTGGTGTGTCTGGTTTAGATCTGTCTGTGGTTTCCCTGGTGTGTCTGGTTTAGATCTGTCTGTGGTTTCCCTGGTGTGTCTGGTTTAGATCTGTTTGTGGTTTCCCTGGTGTGTCTGGTTTAGATCTGTCTGCGTTGTGTTGTGTCTGGTTTAGATCTGTCTGTGGTTTCCCTGGTGTGTCTGGTTTAGATCTGTCTGTGGTTTCCCTGGTGTGTCTGGTTTAGATCTGTCTGTGGTTTCCCTGGTGTGTCTAAGTTACCCGATTGTGTTCACCTGGAGTCCCTGTGTTTTCTCCTCCCTCCTCAACTGTGTCTTGTGTGTATTTAAGTTCTGGTTTTTCTGTCTGTCTTGGTTCGTCTTGTGATACGGCTTGTTCCTCGGTGAGTGTTCTGTTTAGTCGTTATTTAATAGTATAGCCTTGAAATAGCCTTGTCACTTTAATCTGCATTTGGGTCCTGCTTCCTACACACACCGTAACAGTCTCATGTCATGTCAATACATGAAATCAGCTTCAAATCAGTTTGAATATCTGCCTCTCTGATCTGCCTCATATCAGTCTCAAACGTGCTTTAAATCAGCCTCAAATATGCTTCCGATCTGCTTCAAACCTGTGTAAAATCCTCACATGTCTAACCCTAACCCTATTTGTTTCAAATCAGCTTGTAATCAGCAAGAAATCTGCTTCAAATCTTCCTGAAATCCACCTCGTTCTGAGCCTCCAATCAGCTAAATCTATGCCAAAAGTCTCCCTCAGATCTGCTTCAAATCTGTGTTGAATCAGCCTCATTCTGTCACCTGACACATCAGCCTTGAATCTGCCTCTAATGTCACTAAAGTCTTCCTCAAATCCTCTTCACATCTTCCTCAAATCAACCTAATTGCTGCCCAAATCAAATCAGCCTGAAATCAGAAATAAATCTGCTTCAAATCTTTCTGAAATCCACCTCGTTCTGACTCTCAAATCAGCCTCGTATGTGTTTGAAATTCGATATTCAGTTGATATTCATTCGATATTCATTCGATATTCATTCGATATTCATTCGATATTCAGTCGATATTCATTCGATATTCATTCGATATTCAGTCGATATTCAGTCGATATTCATTCGATATTCAGTCGATATTCAGTCGATATTCATTCGATATTCATTCGATATTCGATATTCAGTCGATATTCAGTCGATATTCAGTCGATATTCATTCGATATTCAGTCGATATTCATTCGATATTCAGTCGATATTCATTCGATATTCAGTCGATATTCAGTCGATATTCATTCGATATTCATTCGATATTCAGTCGATATTCATTCGATATTCATTCGATATTCAGTCGATATTCAGTTGATATTCATTCGATATTCAGTTGATATTCAGTCGATATTCATTCGATATTCAGTCGATATTCAGTCGATATTCATTCGATATTCAGTCAATATTCAGTTGATATTCAGTCGATATTCATTCGATATTCATTCGATATTCATTCGATATTCAGTCGATATTCATTCGATATTCATTCGATATTCATTCGATATTCATTCGATATTCAGTCGATATTCAGTCGATATTCATTCGATATTCATTCGATATTCATTCGGACATTTTTGGAATATTTGTGTGTTTTTAAGTATTTTTGTGGGTTTTTCTCAATTTATATTTATGTCTTTATTTAGTGATCTTTGATCTTTTGTGATATTATATTCCTTTACATTGTCGTGTAGTATTTCTGTGTGTGTTTGAGTCTCTGTTCTCATTTGGACCCTCTATGTCCTTTCCTTGTCTCAGCATCTCTGTATTCTTTCAGATCCTCGTTACTTCTTCACCTCCTGATCAGTGGATCATTATTTACCCTCTTCCTCTTCCTCTTCCTCTTCCTCTCTGCAGTTTTTCTCACAGTACCTGAAAATAATCTCCACATGATTGTGTGTTTCCATGGTAACCCAGCTAACGTCTGTTTCCAGGTTCTTTATCCGTTTCCTGTCTACATATATAATTACCGCCTGGTGTGAAGCTGCGGAGGCACACAGTGCGTCAGAGAGGCGTCTACGCGAAGCTGCACTCGGTGTTAACGAGCAGGAAACCCGACATGCTCTGATTCATTACCGAAGGATTCAGTTACAGCATTTTTACCCATAAAGTATTTTTATATTCTTGTACTTTCCCAAAATCTGACAAATATTAGCAAAATAAACGTCAAATGGAAGTTTCAATGCGATCTTATGGTTTGAGTGTTTTTGAGTCTCTCTCGTAATTTGGGGTGTTCCTTGTTTCAGCGTAACTTTGACTTTAATTGTCATTCTGTGTTTGTCTCTTTTAGTCATTGTGGGTTTCTATAGGAATGGTTTGTACATTATTGAGTCTTTCTCGTAGTTTCTGACAAATATTTGCAACATAAAAGTCAAATTGATGTTAAATGCACTCAGTACGCATTACATTTCACTGTATCACACAACGCCTCTTTGTTTCTTTATGGCTTGATATTCATCTTTTCTGTTATTTTGACTCTTTAGTCATATTGTGTGTACATTCCTTGTTTCAGCATCTCAGTATTTGTTTCATAGGATTTCGTTTAACCTCATTCTGTGCGATGTTTCTGTTTTTGTGTGTTTTACTTTTACATTACATCACATGTCACATGTTAGACGCTTTTATCCAAAGCGACGTATATACATTTTGATTGATTGATTGATTGATTGATTGATTGATTGAAAAGTGTACTAACAGCTTGTATATTGGGTACAGTACAGTACAGCTCAAAACATACAATTGTTAAGGGGATGCAGACCAGAGAAAGACTTGTTTACATCAGGGTCCCCCATTTCCAATTCATCATATCATTTAAGACATGTAAGACATATTTGACAAACAGATGGCTTATTTACAATTTACATTTTAGATTTGGTTCTAATACATCCTAACCGGACATTTAAGACCAACCAAGTCTACAGATATACAGTTAGTAACAGAGTCTAAAATGCGAGTATAAACATAGATGGGGGGGGGGAAGCTGTCCATTGGACGACAGGTTGAGATGTGTCCCATTACCGGGGCCAGTTCTGCAATGCTCTCCCCCGAAGGTGCTCTTTAAGAGAGGCTTTGAAGGTAAGTACACTTTTACTTTCCTTTACAGTTGTGGGAAGAGCGTTCCACCTTGATGAGGCATCATTCCGAAATGTGTATTCCCCCTACATCCAGTACTGTGGACAGTCCCCACAGTGAAGTGTCTCAGGGACACAACGACATGCTGACTGCAGTGGGACTCGTACTTGCTACCCCGTGATCCAAAGTTCAGCGCACCACCCCCCTGAGCCACAGCCTCCCTGTTGCATCGAACATCAATTTGACGTTTATTTTGCTAATATTTGTCAGATTTTGGGACAAGTACAAACATATAGAATATAAAAATACTTTATGGGTAAAAATGCTGTAACTGAATCCTTTTGGTAAGGAATCAGAACATTTGCCTTTATTATAGTTTTGTTAGATTTCTGTCTTTATTTGGTCATTTTGGGTTTCTGGTGTTTCTCATACGATTTCCACTATTGTCTGTTTGTGTCAGATATCTCCTGTGTGTGTGTGTGTGTGTGTGTGTGTGTGTGTGTGTGTGTGTGTGTGTGTGTGTGTGTGTGTGTGTGTGTCCTCAGATCTCCTCTTACTTCCTGTTGTTGTTGTTGTTGTTTGGGGGATCAGCTGTCCGGGGAAAGCCTGCTTTTGGGGGGGGGGGTTTCGCGGACCTGAGACCCCCTTACTGACCCCCCATCTGCGCGTCATGGAACATTTGCAGAGAGGGACCCCCCCCCTCACACACACACACACACACACACACACACACACACACACACCCACACACACACACACACACACACACACACACACACACACCACACACACACACACCTCCATCTGCAGGTGACAGCTAATCTCTCTAATAATAGTATCGCTGTTTCCGGATGTAACACGCGATGTAGGAGAGGGCTGCTGGTCTTAGTGCCACATGCAGGTTATTAAATATCATTGTTATTCGCCTCGTGCATGACGGGATTGTGTGTTTCCGGGCTCCTCGCGGTGCACAACAGGCTGTTGCTCTGATGTCACATAAGCACGGGGTGCAGTTAGACATGTGAACAGCAGGGGGCGCTGCAGCGGGCAATAACAGCCAACCTGATACAATACAAAAAATATACAAATTTACATCAATTCAATCCTTGGAAACTAGAGAATAAAAAAATATGAATGTCCGAAAGTAAACAAACTAGAGAGGTGGGTCCTTTATTAAAACTGTTAATATTACAGATCAGAAATCCTTTATGTGTCCTGCTGAGTCTGCGCACGTTATTAATATCACAATAAGTAAACAACAAGGACAAAAGAGGACTCTTTAAAGTAGAGACACTACACACTGATATACACCTGAACATCAGCAGGAGAGGACTCTTTAAAGTAGAGACACTACATACTGATATACACCTGAACATCAGCAGGAGAGGACTCTTTAAAGTAGAGACACTACATACTGATATACACCTGAACATCAGCAGGAGAGGACTCTTTAAAGTAGAGACACTACATACTGATATACACCTGAACATCAGCAGGAGAGGACTCTTTAAAGTAGAGACACTACACACTGATATACACCTGAACATCAGCAGGAGAGGACTCTTTAAAGTAGAGACACTACATACTGATATACACCTGAACATCAGCAGGAGAGGACTCTTTAAAGTAGAGACACTACATACTGATACACACCTGAACATCAGCAGGAGAGGACTCTTTAAAGTAGAGACACTACATACTGATATACACCTGAACATCAGCAGGAGAGGACTCTTTAAAGTAGAGACACTACATACTGATATACACCTGAACATCAGCAGGAGAGGACTCTTTAAAGTAGAGACACTACATACTGATATACACCTGAACATCAGCAGGAGAGGACTCTTTAAAGTAGAGACTCTACATACTGATATACACCTGAACATCAGCAGGAGAGGACTCTTTAAAGTAGAGACACTACATACTGATATACACCTGAACATCAGCAGGAGAGGACTCTTTAAAGTAGAGACACTACATACTGATATACACCTGAACATCAGCAGGAGAGGACTCTTTAAAGTAGAGACACTACATACTGATATACACCTGAACATCATCAGGAGAGGACTCTTTAAAGTAGAGACACTACATACTGATATACACCTGAACATCAGCAGGAGAGGACTCTTTAAAGTAGAGACACTACATACTGATATACACCTGAACATCAGCAGGAGAGGACTCTTTAAAGTAGAGACACTACACACTGATATACACCTGAACATCAGCAGGAGAGGACTCTTTAAAGTAGAGACACTACATACTGATATACACCTGAACATCAGCAGGAGAGGACTCTTTAAAGTAGAGACACTACATACTGATATACACCTGAACATCAGCAGGAGAGGACTCTTTAAAGTAGAGACACTACATACTGATATACACCTGAACATCAGCAGGAGAGGACTCTTTAAAGTAGAGACACTACACACTGATATACACCTGAAAATCAGCAGGAGAGGACTCTTTAAAGTAGAGACACTACATACTGATATAAACCTGAACATCAGCAGGAGAGGACTCTTTAAAGTAGAGACACTACATACTGATATACACCTGAACATCAGCAGGAGAGGACTCTTTAAAGTAGAGACACTACATACTGATATACACCTGAACATCAGCAGGAGAGGACTCTTTAAAGTAGAGACACTACATACTGAAATACACCTGAACATCAGCAGGAGAGGACTCTTTAAAGTAGAGACACTACATACTGATATACACCTGAACATCAGAGGAGAGGACTCTTTAAAGTAGAGACACTACATACTGAAATACACCTGAAATACACCTGAACATCAGCAGGAGAGGACTCTTTAAAGTAGAGACACTACATACTGATATACACCTGAACATCAGCAGGAGAGGACTCTTTAAAGTAGAGACACTACACACTGATATACACCTGAACATCAGCAGGAGAGGACTCTTTAAAGTAGAGACACTACATACTGATATACACCTGAACATCAGCAGGAGAGGACTCTTTAAAGTAGAGACACTACATACTGATATACACCTGAACATCAGCAGGAGAGGACTCTTTAAAGTAGAGACACTACATACTGAAATACACCTGAACATCAGCAGGAGAGGACTCTTTAAAGTAGAGACACTACATACTGAAATACACCTGAACATCAGCAGGAGAGGACTCTTTAAAGTAGAGACACTACATACTGATATACACCTGAACATCAGCAGGAGAGGACTCTTTAAAGTAGAGACACTACACACTGATATACACCTGAACATCAGCAGGAGAGGACTCTTTAAAGTAGAGACACGACACACTGATATACACCTGAACATCAGCAGGAGAGGACTCTTTAAAGTAGAGACACTACACACTGATATACACCTGAACATCAGCAGGAGAGGACTCTTTAAAGTAGAGACACTACACACTGATATACACCTGAACATCAGCAGGAGAGGACTCTTTAAAGTAGAGACACTACATACTGATATACACCTGAACATCAGCAGGAGAGGACTCTTTAAAGTAGAGACACTACATACTGATATACACCTGAACATCAGCAGGAGAGGACTCTTTAAAGTAGAGACACTACATACTGAAATACACCTGAACATCAGCAGGAGAGGACTCTTTAAAGTAGAGACACTACATACTGAAATACACCTGAACATCAGCAGGAGAGGACTCTTTAAAGTAGAGACACTACATACTGATATACACCTGAACATCAGCAGGAGAGGACTCTTTAAAGTAGAGACACTACACACTGATATACACCTGAACATCAGCAGGAGAGGACTCTTTAAAGTAGAGACACGACACACTGATATACACCTGAACATCAGCAGGAGAGGACTCTTTAAAGTAGAGACACTACCTACTGATATACACCTGAACCGTTTCTGTCCGTGTGCAGACAGAAAGCATCGTCCACTCCGAATAACAGCAATGCCGATCTCCTGAAGCACCTAGCTAACGTACACGGGGCTATAAAACTAGTCCCCAAAGACCCCACCGGCTCAACCAGCGGCAGTGACCCGGATGGAGCAACACCATCTCAACAGCCAGACAACGATCTTTTTAAATCGCACTTTTGTGTTTTATTGTTCCACTATTTCATAATGAGAATGCTACAAAGATGGGGAGTGGTCTTTCCTCTTCCTGTGCCACAGAACAACACAAACACTTGCATTTTTATTGTTATTATTTTTAAAGTAAAGTAACTTGTTACTAGTTACTTTTATAATTTAGTAACTAATAAAGTAACTAGTTACTTTTTTGAGAGCAGTAACTATAACTATTACTATAGTTACTTTTTAAAAGTAACTAACACTGATCAACATACATCTATATATTCAATACACATACACACATACATGTGACCACACATCTATACATTCAATACACAGACACACATACATGTGACCATACATATACATTCAATACACAGACACACATACATGTGACCATACATCTATACATTCAATACACAGACACACATACATGTGACCACACATCTATACATTCAATACACAGACACACATACATGTGACCATACATCTATACATTCAATACACACACACACATACATGTGACCATACATCTATACATTCAATACACAGACACACATACATGTGACCATACACACACATCTATACATTCAATACACACATACATGTGACCATACATCTATACATTCTATACACATACACACATACATGTGACCACACATCTATACATTCAATACACATACACACATACATGTGACCATACATACATACATACATTCAATACACAGACACACATACATGTGACCACACATCTATACATTCAATACACAGACACACATACATGTGACCATACATCTATACATTCAATACACAGACACACATACATGTGACCATACATACATACATACATTCAATACACAGACACACATACATGTGACCATACATATACATTCAATACACAGACACACATACATGTGACCATACATCTATACATTCAATACACAGACACACATACATGTGACCACACATCTATACATTCAATACACAGACACACATACATGTGACCACACATCTATACATTCAATACACAGACACACATACATGTGACCATACATCTATACATTCAATACACAGACACACATACATGTGACCATACACACACATCCATACATTCAATACACAGACACACATACATGTGACCATACATATATACATTCAATACACAGACACACATACATGTGACCATACATATATACATTCAATACACAGACACACATACATGTGACCACACATCTATACATTCAATACACAGACACACATACATGTGACCACACATCTATACATTCAATACACAGACACACATACATGTGACCACACATCTATACATTCAATACACAGACACACATACATGTGACCACACATCTATACATTCAATACACAGACACACATACATGTGACCATACATATATACATTCAATACACAGACACACATACATGTGACCACACATCTATACATTCAATACACAGACACACATACATGTGACCATACATATATACATTCAATACACAAACACACATACATGTGACCACACATCTATACATTCAATACACAGACACACATACATGTGACCATACATATATACATTCAATACACAGACACACATACATGTGACCATACATACATTCAATCGGTATAGAAGCAGCCAAACAAGGGATGGTCGTCTGTGGGATTTGTAAACTCTCCACTCTTTCCATATTTCTTCAAATGTGTTTTCCTGAAGCCTCATTGAGAAGGTGATTCTTTAGATTTCATGGATGTTGTGGTACCAGTTGTCGAGAGAAGGGATATCCGCTTTGAGACATTTTCTTGGAGTGTGTGGGGATGGAGGCACGAGCCCAAACAGACATGCTCCCAGTTTAAAGGGATGTTTCCCGTAGTATTATTTCAATGTCGATCTTTTGCCAAAAGGTTACTGTTAAAGGGCAAGCCCAAAACATATGGTAGTGATGTGCTAGCTGAGAACCACATTTCCCCCTGGATGCTGTGATGACTGAACAAGTACCTGCTCAGCACCTTCCAACTGAACATCCTGTCGGTGCCTGAGCTCCAGATCTTCCATCGAAAAGTACAGTCATTTGTCGAGACCTCGTCAGGGATGGTGTTTTCCCATTTGTGTTTTATATAGAAAGTATTTTCCTTTTTAATATCTTGAAGAGCTTGGTGAAGTTTTGAGATTACTTTCATCCCTGTGTCTGATGTGTCTGATGAAAACTATTAATCAAGGGTTTTCAAGGTTTCTGGCTGTCGGACAGGGAACTATTTAAGTAATGGCGTACCTGTAGAAATTTAAAAAAATCTCCGTTATTCAATCCATATCGTTTTTTTAGTGTTTAAATGTTGTATCTAGCTTGCTCGGGGTGAAATCAAGATCATGTGAGCACCATCTTAATATCTTCATTTCCTCCAGCAAGTCTCTCCTGGTAAGGACCCTTAACAGCATTTTAAGGAGAGGTTGATCCAGCAAGTTTTTAACATGTCTTTTATCCCCTAACCTTGCCTGGATTGGTACTCCCCCTGATCTGATCTGATCTGATAAGGCAAGGCAAGGCAAGGCAAGGCAAGGCAAGGCAAGGCAAGGCAAGGCAAGGCAAGGCAAGGCAAGATAAGGCAAGATAAGGCAAGGCAAGATAAGGCAAGATAAGGCAAGATAAGGCAAGGCAAGATAAGACAAGGCAAGATAAGGCAAGGCAAGGCAAGGCAAGGCAAGGCAAGGCAAGATAAGGCAAGATAAGGCAAGGCAAGATAAGGCAAGATAAGGCAAGGCAAGATAAGGCAAGATAAGGCAAGATAAGGCAAGGCAAGATAAGGCAAGATAAGGCAAGGCAAGGCAAGGCAAGGCAATTTATATAGCACTTTTCAACACAAGGCAATTCAAAGTACATCATTCTTTCCATCTAGCTCTGTAGTCCGGCTTGCACCAGCAGAACAAGCTTCTTCATTGGTCCGGCTTGCACCAGCATCTTCTTCATTGGGCTGATCGTAGTCCTTCAAGCAGGGGAGCACTACTCCTCCCTTGTTTGCTAGTTGAAGAGTACAGAATCGAATCCTTGGTTTCTTCCCTTGCCAAATGTACCACCAATGACTTTCAATGACTTTCAATGACTTCTCCAGGACCTTTGACTAAAAAAATGACTCTTTCTCAGCGGTTCCACTGAAAATGGTTTATTTGAACATAGAACAGGAAATTAAGGTCTGCATCTGAAACGTGTTGTGCCTCTAAAACAAATCAAACAGGCTAACTAGCTTCTACGCGCTAAAGCAACTCAAATCTCTCACCAGCGAAACACCTCGTCAGTTAAATGCCATTCTACGTTTCATTACCACACAGTATTTATTATCATAGTGTTACTATTTCGGCGATTAGATAAATACATTTGATGCAACTTTAGTTACAGTTCCATGACTTTTCCAAAACTTTGGGAAAAATATTGTTTTCCAAAACCTTTCCAGGGCCTGGAATCAGCGTTTTGAATTTCCATGACTTTTCAATGACCGTAAGAACCCTGCAAGTTACAACAAAGAATATCCGTTCATTTGAGCTCACTGTTAGCTGATCCTTTGAACAGTTTCTCACATCCCTGATCTTAATCTGCAAAGTAACTAATTTTAATCATTCGTTTTAACTGATTTGAACACATCTCGCAGCTCCATCACTTCCTGTGTCTGCTCCGTCACTTCCTGTTCACTTGGCCGATTTCAGCCCCAGGGTCCAGCCCCAGTCACAGGGCATCTCTCTGGGTGTGAGGGGGGGCAGATGGACAATAAGACCTCCACCAGAGGGCGCTTTCTCCCACCGCATGGGCCCGACTCCCAGCAGCTCCACCTGCAGAAACATCAACATACACAAATCATGTATTTGGAATTATTTGGAATTCTTACTGTTGGAGCAAAAAAGCAATAACTAAAAAATGTCTCAAAGCGTCTCTTCTCTCGACAGCCGGTCCCACAAAGAATCACTTTCTCAACGAATCACTTTCTAAAGATTATATCATCTGATATTTGGGAAGAGTGGTACATTATAAAAGGCAGAAAGTCTTGTTGCAATTTCCAGATATTGAAAGAGGCCCTGGAGTTTCTCTGGTAATTATCAATAGTAGCAGTTAAGTGAATACTGTTCAAACAATACCTGTGTTTGTGTTTTGTATTGATTTCTCTGTTTTATCCTTTCATAAATGTGAGGACTAAACTTGCTTCAAACATTCCTGGGTGCCTGGGTGCTAAACAGGTTTTATTGCTCTGTGGGGGAAGGGGCAGTTAAGCAGGACTGGGTGGATGGGAGTTCTTCTGCTTAAGATCTCCAGTATGTCATGTTTCAGGGAAGTCTACATATCTTGAATGGTATATGTGTGTTTAATTACTTTATATATATGTGTTTAATTACTTTGTATTAGTAATAGCAGTGTGTAAACAAAAGCTGGAAATATGAGAGTATTAATAAGTGTATCTTTGTGAACAAGTCTCTGGAATGAGCAAGGGGGTGTGAAAATCTATGCAGGAAAAGGAGATAACAGACACCAGATGTTTTTTATTATCAGCTCAGAGACAATAGTTTATTACCCTCTGCTGGCACGCGCTGATTCGCTAAGAGAAGCCATCTTTTTTGGATCTCCCAATGAGAAACTGACAACAGCTCCTCCTGGGTTTATTTTCTGCATATAAGCTATTCTATTTTTTGGTTCTTTCTCTTTTCCTCCTGCCGTCCAGATGAAAGGATCTCCCGGCATCAGAACCAGTGCAGGGAGTGGGGGCCCGCCCCACCCCTTTGAAAGTGTATTGTATTATTACCTTTTATTATTAAAACAGATTATTGTTTAACCCTCATCCTGGCTGTTTTGAGTTTTCCCTCTTGTTATGATTGTGCTCCTTTCGCCAAAAGACATGCAGAGACATGGTGGGTTCTAAAAAACCCCCCCCTCCTTCTGCAACATTTCTCAAAGAATCACTTTCTCAACGAGACTTCAGGAAAACACATTTGAGGAAATATATATATATATATGAGTACCTGAGTACCAGGTTCAGCCACAGGTTCACTCAGAAGCACAAGTCCATCTTTGGGCCACTCCAGGAAAATGGCAAAGATGATTTTGTCCTGCGGTCTGAACGTGTACCTGAAACACAGGAGGAAGTTTTCAGTGTTCTGACTTCTCACGTAATCTCAAAGTATTCCAGGTTTTTACATCTCGTCTAAATGTACATTATTTAATTTCATATTCTGTTCTTGTACATATCGTATTCTTTTGACATGGATTGAGACTTCTGGCACTGTTTTGTTCTGTGTTGCATCGTTGGAGGAGCTCAGGTCAGAAGAGTCTCATTGCCATTTCTACTCTGAAGCTGCCGAGCGTCTGACGATGACACCTTTCAATCTGAAGTGCTTCATTGATCTTATACTTTTACTCAAGTACAAGATCTGAGTACTTCTACTTTTACTACAAGATCCTGAGTACTTCTACTTTTACTCAAGTACAAGATCTGAGTACTTCTCCTTTTACTACAAGATCTGAGTACTCCTACTTTTACTACAAGATCTGAGTACTTTTACTACAAGATCTGAGTACTTCTCCTTTTACTACAAGATCTGAGTACTTCTCCTTTTACTACAAGATCTGAGTACTTCTACTACAAGATCTGAGTACTTCTACTTTTACTCAAGTACAAGATCTGAGTACTTCTACTTTTACTCAAGTACAAGATCTGAGTACTTCTACATTTACTACAAGATCTGAGTACTTCTCCTTTTACTACAATATCTGAGTACTTCTACTTTTAATACAAGATCTGAGTACTTCTACTTTTACTACAAGATCTGAGTACTTCTCCTTTTACTACAAGATCTGAGTACTTCTACTTTTACTACAAGATCTGAGTACTTCTCCTTTTACAACAAGATCTGAGTACTTCTACTTTTACTACAAGATCTGAGTACTTCTACTTTTATTACAAGATCTGAGTACTTCTCCTTTTACTACAAGATCTGAGTACTTCTACTTTTACTACAAGATCTGAGTACTTCTACTTTTACTACAAGATCTGAGTACTTCTACTTTTACTACAAGATCTGAGTACTTCTACTTTTACTACAAGATCTGAGTACTTCTCCTTTTACTACAAGATCTGAGTACTTCTACTTTTACTACAAGATCTGAGTACTTCTACTTTTACTACAAGATCTGAGTACTTCTACTTTTACTACAAGATCTGAGTACTTCTACTTTTACTACAAGATCTGAGTACTTCTCCTTTTACTACAAGATCTGAGTACTTCTACTTTTACTACAAGATCTGAGTACTTCTACTTTTACTACAAGATCTGAGTACTTCTCCTTTTACTACAAGATCTGAGTACTTCTCCTTTTACCACAAGATCTGAGTACTTCTACTTGTACTACAAGATCTGAGTACTTCTACTTTTACTACAAGATCTGAGTACTTCTACTTTTACTACAAGATCTGAGTACTTCTCCTTTTACTACAAGATCTGAGTACTTCTCCTTTTACTACAAGATCTGAGTACTTCTACTTTTACTACAAGATCTGAGTACTTTTACTACAAGATCTGAGTACTTCTCCTTTTACTACAAGATCTGAGTACTTCTACTTTTACTACAAGATCTGAGTACTTCTCCTTTTACTACAAGATCTGAGTACTTCTCCTTTTACTACAAGATCTGAGTACTTCTACTTTTACTACAAGATCTGAGTACTTCTCCTTTTACTACAAGATCTGAGTACTTCTACTTTTACTACAAGATCTGAGTACTTCTACTTTTACTACAAGATCTGAGTACTTCTCCTTTTACTACAAGATCTGAGTACTCCTACTTTTACTACAAGATCTGAGTACTTTTACTACAAGATCTGAGTACTTCTCCTTTTACTACAAGATCTGAGTACTTCTCCTTTTACTACAAGATCTGAGTACTTCTACTACAAGATCTGAGTACTTCTACTTTTACTCAAGTACAAGATCTGAGTACTTCTACTTGTACTCAAGTACAAGATCTGAGTACTTCTACTTTTACTCAAGTACAAGATCTGAGTACTTCTACTTTTACTACAAGATCTGAGTACTTCTACTTTTACTACAAGATCTGAGTACCTCTACTTTTACTACAAGATCTGAGTACTTCTCCTTTTACTACAAGATCTGAGTACTTCTACTTTTACTACAAGATCTGAGTACTTCTACTACAAGATCTGAGTACTTCTACTTTTACTACAAGATCTGAGTACTTCTCCTTTTACTACAAGATCTGAGTACTTCTACTTTTACTACAAGATCTGAGTACTTCTCCTTTTACTACAAGATCTGAGTACTTCTACTTTTACTACAAGATCTGAGTACTTCTCCTTTTACTACAAGATCTGAGTAGTTCTACTTTTACTACAAGATCTGAGTACTTTTACTACAAGATCTGAGTACTTCTCCTTTTACTACAAGATCTGAGTACTTCTACTTTTATTACAAGATCTGAGTACTTCTACTTTTACTACAAGATCTGAGTACTTCTCCTTTTACTACAAGATCTGAGTACTTCTACTTTTACTACAAGATCTGAGTACTTCTCCTTTTACTACAAGATCTGAGTACTTCTCCTTTTACCACAAGATCTGAGTACTTCTACTTGTACTACAAGATCTGAGTACTTCTACTTTTACTACAAGATCTGAGTACTTCTACTTTTACTACAAGATCTGAGTACTTCTCCTTTTACTACAAGATCTGAGTACTTCTCCTTTTACTACAAGATCTGAGTACTTCTCCTTTTACTACAAGATCTGAGTACTTCTACTTTTACTACAAGATCTGAGTACTTCTACTTTTACTACAAGATCTGAGTACTTCTACTTTTACTACAAGATCTGAGTACTTCTACTTTTACTACAAGATCTGAGTACTTCTCCTTTTACTACAAGATCTGAGTACTTCTACTTTTACTACAAGATCTGAGTACTTCTACTACAAGATCTGAGTACTTCTACTTTTACTACAAGATCTGAGTACTTCTCCTTTTACTACAAGATCTGAGTACTCCTACTTTTACTACAAGATCTGAGTACTTTTACTACAAGATCTGAGTACTTCTCCTTTTACTACAAGATCTGAGTACTTCTCCTTTTACTACAAGATCTGAGTACTTCTACTACAAGATCTGAGTACTTCTACTTTTACTCAAGTACAAGATCTGAGTACTTCTACTTGTACTCAAGTACAAGATCTGAGTACTTCTACTTTTACTCAAGTACAAGATCTGAGTACTTCTACTTTTATTACAAGATCTGAGTACTTCTCCTTTTACTACAAGATCTGAGTACTTCTACTTTTACTACAAGATCTGAGTACTTCTACTTTTACTACAAGATCTGAGTACTTCTCCTTTTACTACAAGATCTGAGTACTTCTACTTTTACTACAAGATCTGAGTACTTTTACTACAAGATCTGAGTACTTCTCCTTTTACTACAAGATCTGAGTACTTCTACTTTTACTACAAGATCTGAGTACTTCTCCTTTTACTACAAGATCTGAGTACTTCTCCTTTTACTACAAGATCTGAGTACTTCTACTTTTACTACAAGATCTGAGTACTTCTCCTTTTACTACAAGATCTGAGTACTTCTACTTTTACTACAAGATCTGAGTACTTCTACTTTTACTACAAGATCTGAGTACTTCTCCTTTTACTACAAGATCTGAGTACTCCTACTTTTACTACAAGATCTGAGTACTTTTACTACAAGATCTGAGTACTTCTCCTTTTACTACAAGATCTGAGTACTTCTCCTTTTACTACAAGATCTGAGTACTTCTACTACAAGATCTGAGTACTTCTACTTTTACTCAAGTACAATATCTGAGTACTTCTACTTGTACTCAAGTACAAGATCTGAGTACTTCTACTTTTACTCAAGTACAAGATCTGAGTACTTCTACTTTTACTACAAGATCTGAGTACTTCTACTTTACTACAAGATCTGAGTACCTCTACTTTTACTACAAGATCTGAGTACTTCTACTTTTACTACAAGATCTGAGTACTTCTACTTTTACTACAAGATCTGAGTACTTCTCCTTTTACTACAAGATCTGAGTACTTCTACTTTTACTACAAGATCTGAGTACTTCTCCTTTTACTACAAGATCTGAGTACTTCTACTTTTACTACAAGATCTGAGTACTTCTACTACAAGATCTGAGTACTTCTACTTTTACTACAAGATCTGAGTACTTCTCCTTTTACTACAAGATCTGAGTACTTCTACTTTTACTACAAGATCTGAGTACTTCTCCTTTTACTACAAGATCTGAGTACTTCTACTTTTACTACAAGATCTGAGTACTTCTCCTTTTACTACAAGATCTGAGTACTTCTACTTTTACTACAAGATCTGAGTACTTTTACTACAAGATCTGAGTACTTCTACTGTTATTACAAGATCTGAGTACTTCTACTGTTATTACAAGATCTGAGTACTTCTACTTTTACTACAAGATCTGAGTACTTCTACTGTTATTACAAGATCTGAGTACTTCTACTTTTACTACAAGATCTGAGTACTTCTACTGTTACTACAAGATCTGAGTACTTCTCCTTTTACTACAAGATCTGAGTACTTCTACTTGTACTACAAGATCTGAGTACTTCTACTTTTACTACAAGATCTGAGTACTTCTACTGTTACTACAAGATCTGAGTACTTCTCCTTTTACTACAAGATCTGAGTACTTCTCCTTTTACTACAAGATCTGAGTACTTCTCCTTTTACTACAAGATCTGAGTACTTCTACTTTTACTACAAGATCTGAGTACTTTTACTACAAGATCTGAGTACTTCTCCTTTTACTACAAGATCTGAGTACTTCTACTTTTACTACAAGATCTGAGTACTTCTCCTTTTACTACAATATCTGAGTACTTCTACTTTTACTACAAGATCTGAGTACTTCTACTACAAGATCTGAGTACTTCTACTTTTACTACAAGATCTGAGTACTTCTCCTTTTACTACAAGATCTGAGTACTCCTACTTTTACTACAAGATCTGAGTACTTTTACTACAAGATCTGAGTACTTCTCCTTTTACTACAAGATCTGAGTACTTCTCCTTTTACTACAAGATCTGAGTACTTCTACTACAAGATCTGAGTACTTCTACTTTTACTCAAGTACAAGATCTGAGTACTTCTACTTGTACTCAAGTACAAGATCTGAGTACTTCTACTTTTACTCAAGTACAAGATCTGAGTACTTCTACTTTTACTACAAGATCTGAGTACTTCTACTTTTACTACAAGATCTGAGTACCTCTACTTTTACTACAAGATCTGAGTACTTCTACTTTTACTACAAGATCTGAGTACTTCTACTTTTACTACAAGATCTGAGTACTTCTCCTTTTACTACAAGATCTGAGTACTTCTACTTTTACTACAATATCTGAGTACTTCTCCTTTTACTACAAGATCTGAGTACTTCTACTTTTACTACAAGATCTGAGTACTTCTCCTTTTACTACAAGATCTGAGTACTTCTACTTTTACTACAAGATCTGAGTACTTCTCCTTTTACTACAAGATCTGAGTACTCCTACTTTTACTACAAGATCTGAGTACTTTTACTACAAGATCTGAGTACTTCTCCTTTTACTACAAGATCTGAGTACTTCTCCTTTTACTACAAGATCTGAGTACTTCTACTACAAGATCTGAGTACTTCTACTTTTACTCAAGTACAAGATCTGAGTACTTCTACTTGTACTCAAGTACAAGATCTGAGTACTTCTACTTTTACTCAAGTACAAGATCTGAGTACTTCTCCTTTTACTACAAGATCTGAGTACTTCTACTTTTACTACAATATCTGAGTACTTCTCCTTTTACTACAAGATCTGAGTACTTCTACTTTTACTACAAGATCTGAGTACTTCTCCTTTTACTACAAGATCTGAGTACTTCTACTTTTACTACAAGATCTGAGTACTTCTCCTTTTACTACAAGATCTGAGTACTCCTACTTTTACTACAAGATCTGAGTACTTTTACTACAAGATCTGAGTACTTCTCCTTTTACTACAAGATCTGAGTACTTCTCCTTTTACTACAAGATCTGAGTACTTCTACTACAAGATCTGAGTACTTCTACTTTTACTCAAGTACAAGATCTGAGTACTTCTACTTGTACTCAAGTACAAGATCTGAGTACTTCTACTTTTACTCAAGTACAAGATCTGAGTACTTCTACTTTTACTACAAGATCTGAGTACTTCTACTTTTACTACAAGATCTGAGTACCTCTACTTTTACTACAAGATCTGAGTACTTCTACTTTTACTACAAGATCTGAGTACTTCTACTTTTACTGCAAGATCTGAGTACTTCTCCTTTTACTACAAGATCTGAGTACTTCTACTTGTAATACAAGATCTGAGTACTTCTACTTTTACTACAAGATCTGAGTACTTCTCCTTTTACTACAAGATCTGAGTACTTCTACTTTTACTACAAGATCTGAGTACTTCTACTTTTACTACAAGATCTGAGTACTTCTCCTTTTACTACAAGATCTGAGTACTTCTACTTTTACTACAAGATCTGAGTACTTCTACTTTTACTACAAGATCTGAGTACTTCTCCTTTTACTACAAGATCTGAGTACTTCTACTACAAGATCTGAGTACTTCTACTTTTACTACAAGATCTGAGTACTTCTCCTTTTACTACAAGATCTGAGTACTCCTACTTTTACTACAAGATCTGAGTACTTCTACTTTTACTACAAGATCTGAGTACTTCTACTTTTACTACAAGATCTGAGTACTTCTCCTTTTACTACAAGATCTGAGTACTTCTCCTTTTACTACAAGATCTGAGTACTTCTACTTTTACTACAAGATCTGAGTACTTCTACTTTTACTACAAGATCTGAGTACTTCTCCTTTTACTACAAGATCTGAGTACTTCTACTTTTACTACAAGATCTGAGTACTTCTACTTTTACTACAAGATCTGAGTATTTCTCCTTTTACTACAAGATCCTGAGTACTTCTACTTTTACTACAAGATCTGAGTACTTCTACTACAAGATCTGAGTACTTCTACTTTTACTACAAGATCTGAGTACTTCTCCTTTTACTACAAGATCTGAGTACTCCTACTTTTACTACAAGATCTGAGTACTTTTACTACAAGATCTGAGTACTTCTCCTTTTACTACAAGATCTGAGTACTTCTCCTTTTACTACAAGATCTGAGTACTTCTACTACAAGATCTGAGTACTTCTACTTTTACTCAAGTACAAGATCTGAGTACTTCTACTTGTACTCAAGTACAAGATCTGAGTACTTCTACTTTTACTCAAGTACAAGATCTGAGTACTTCTACTTTTACTACAAGATCTGAGTACTTCTACTTTTACTACAAGATCTGAGTACTTCTCCTTTTACTACAAGATCTGAGTACTTCTACTACAAGATCTGAGTACTTCTCCTTTTGAGAAACAGTATTCCATCTCTCTGTCTGTACACACACACTGAATGTCCTCACCACAGGTCCGGGGTCCGGCTGTCGTTCTGCGCCCTCCATGGCGTGGTGTTATAGATCCCCCCCCCCGTTGACCTGCAGCCAGCGACCCATCTGTCTGAGTCTCTCCTCGCTGAGGGGGGGGATCCTCCCGTCGGGGGTGGGACCCACGTTCATCAGGAGGTTCCCCCCAAGGGACACCGTCTCCACCAGCATCTACACACACACACACACACACACACACACACACACACACACACAGACAGAAGAGACATGAAGAAGAGGGGACACATGCTGATGTAGAAGAGACATGAAGAAGAGGGGACACATGTTGATGTAGAAGAGACATGGAGAAGAGGGGACACATGTTGATGTAGAAGAGACATGAAGAAGAGGGGACACATGTTGATGTAGAAGAGACATGAAGAAGAGGGGACACATGTTGATGTAGAAGAGACGTGAAGAAGAGGGGGACACATGTTGATGTAGAAGAGACATGAAGAAGAGGGGACACATGTTGATGTAGAAGAGACATGGAGAAGAGGGGACACATGTTGATGTGGAAGAGACATGAAGAAGAGGGGACACATGTTGATGTAGAAGAGACATGAAGAAGAGGGGACACATGTTGATGTAGAAGAGACGTGAAGAAGAGGGGACACATGTTGATGTAGAAGAGACGTGAAGAAGAGGGGACACATGTTGATGTAGAAGAGACATGAAGAAGAGGGGACACATGTTGATGTAGAAGAGACATGAAGAAGAGGGGACACATGTTGATGTAGAAGAGACATGGAGAAGAGGGGACACATGTTGATGTAGAAGAGACATGAAGAAGAGGGGACACATGTTGATGTAGAAGAGACGTGAAGAAGAGGGGACACATGTTGATGTAGAAGAGACATGAAGAAGAGGGGACACATGTTGATGTAGAAGAGACATGAAGAAGAGGGGACACATGTTTGATGTAGAAGAGACATGAAGAAGAGGGGACACATGTTGATGTAGAAGAGACATGAAGAAGAGGGGACACATGTTGATGTAGAAGAGACGTGAAGAAGAGGGGACACATGTTGATGTAGAAGAGACGTGAAGAAGAGGGGACACATGTTGATGTAGAAGAGACGTGAAGAAGAGGGGACACATGTTGATGTAGAAGATACATGAAGAAGAGGGGACACATGTTGATGTAGAAAAGACATGGAGAAGAGGGGATACATGTTGATGTAGAAGAGACAAGAAGAAGAGGGGACACATGTTGATGTAGAAGAGACGTGAAGAAGAGGGGACACATGTTGATGTAGAAGAGACATGAAGAAGAGGGGACACATGTTGATGAAGAAGAGACATGAAGAAGAGGGGATACATGTTGATGTAGACAGCAGACACAGAAGAAGAGGGGACACATGTTGATGTAGAAGAGACGTGAAGAAGAGGGGACACATGTTGATGTAGAAGAGACATGAGAAGAGGGGACACATGTTGATGAAGAGAGACATGAAGAAAGAGGGGGACACATGTTGATGTAGAAGAGACGTGAAGAAGAGGGGACACATGTTGATGTAGAAGAGACATGGAGAAGAGGGGACACATGTTGATGTAGAAAAGACATGGAGAAGAGGGGACACATGTTCTGTCTCTCACGGTTACGAGCTCCTGGATGGTCATGTAGTCTTTGAGCGCTGCGTTGCGTCGGTATCCCCACGACTTCCTGTCGAGGGTCATGCAGTTTTCCCACTTGCGTTTCATCAGGTGTCCGGGCAGGTATCGGTCGCTGCAGGTGTAGAAACCTCCGTGTTTGCAGATGGTCCCGTAACCCCAGCGGTCGTTCGTCACCACCGTGTCGCGCACAGGACTGTGGGAAATAACACGTGAGAATAGAGAGAGTGCTGAGAAATGTACGAGAAAAACGTCAGAATTCTGCAACTTTGATCTCTCCTGTATCTTAGCAACAGTAACTCAAGTGTCTGATCTCTCGTGTACGATATCTTAGCAACAGTAACTCAAGTGTTTGATCTCTCGTGTACGATATCTTAGCAACAGTAACTCAAGTGTCTGATCTCTCGTGTACGATATCTTAGGAACAGTAACTCAAGTGTCTGATCTCTCCTGTACGATATCTTAGCAACAGTAACTCAAGTGTTTGATCTCTCGTGTACGATATCTTAGCAACAGTAACTCAAGTGTCTGATCTCTCCTGTACGATATCTTAGTAACAGTAACTCAAGTGTCTGATCTCTCCTGTACGATATCTTAGCAACAGTAACTCAAGTGTTGATCTCTCCTGTACGATATCTTAGCAACAGTAACTCAAGTGTCTGATCTCTCCTGTACGATATCTTAGCAACAGTAACTCAAGTGTTTGATCTCTCGTGTACGATATCTTAGCAACAGTAACTCAAGTGTCTGATCTCTCCTGTACGATATCTTAGCAACAGTAACTCAAGTGTTTGATCTCTCCTGTACGATATCTTAGTAACAGTAACTCAAGTGTCTGATCTCTCCTGTACGATATCTTAGCAACAGTAACTCAAGTGTCTGATCTCTCCTGTACGATATCTTAGCAACAGTAACTCAAGTGTCTGATCTCTCCTGTACGATATCTTAGTAACAGTAACTCAAGTGTCTGATCTCTCCTGTACGATATCTTAGCAACAGTAACTCAAGTGTCTGATCTCTCCTGTACGATATCTTAGAAAGTAACCAAGTGTCTGATCTCTCCTGTACGATATCTTAGAACAGTAACTCAAGTGTCTGATCTCTCCTGTACGATATCTTAGAACAGTAACTCAAGTGTCTGATCTCTCCTGTACGATATCTTAGCAACAGTAACTCAAGTGTCTGATCTCCGTGTACGATATCTTAGCAACAGTAACTCAAGTGTCTGATCTCTCCTGTACGATATCTTAGCAACAGTAACTCAAGTGTCTGATCTCTCCTGTACGATATCTTAGCAACAGTAACTCAAGTGTTTGATCTCTCCTGTACGATATCTTAGCAACAGTAACTCAAGTGTTGATCTCTCGTGTACGATATCTTAGTAACAGTAACTCAAGTGTCTGATCTCTCCTGTACGATATCTTAGTAACAGTAACTCAAGTGTCTGATCTCTCCTGTACGATATCTTAGTAACAGTAACTCAAGTGTCTGATCTCCTGTACGATATCTTAGCAACAGTAACTCAAGTGTCTGATCTCTCGTGTACGATATCTTAGCAACAGTAACTCAAGTGTTGATCTCTCTGTACGATATCTTAGCAACAGTAACTCAAGTGTCTGATCTCTCCTGTATGATATCTTAGCAACAGTAACTCAAGTGTCTGATCTCTCCTGTACGATATCTTAGTAACAGTAACTCAAGTGTCTGATCTCTCCTGTACGATGTTCAACTTTTGAATCTTTCGGTGGAAGCGTCAGCCAATCAAATCATCTGCCAGTACAAGCTCTAGCCAATCAAACCGTTGCTTGTGTGTCAGGGGCGGGAGATTCATGTGATTGGTCGAGCTTCAGACACGCCCGCCGGCAAGCTTTTTCCAAAGCCGCTGTGTGGACGGGCCGTAACAGTAAATAAAGTGTCTGATCTCTCGTGTACATTCTTTTAGTAAAAGTAAATCTTTAAATCGCAGATTATCCCTTTTCTTGGAAACAAATACATCTTTGTTTTTAAATATTTATGAACAGCCCGTTATCACACTTACGTTCAATGAAATTCTCCAAATTCTGACTTTTTTTCCTCAAAATCTAAAAATTCTGACTTTACTTTTGCAGAAAAACTCAAAATCTTTCAAAGAAATCTCATAATTGTGACTTTTTCTCAAAATCAAAACATAAAGTGTTTGATCGCTCCGGTACGTTACCTGTCGTTGTAGAGCCAGGCAAGGAAGCCGGTGCTGTTCCAGTACGAGTCGGGAGCGTCTCCGTCTCCGTCCGACCACAGAACCTCGGGTTTGTACTTCGTGATGAGCTCGTACAGCTCAGGCAGCGTCTTACTGGTGGGGAAGAGGTTTGTTGTGAAGACGTTAGCAGCGTCCTGCTCGAACAGCGGGTTGAACCATTCGAACAGAGAGTGGTACAGTCCGAGCCGCAGGTCGCTGTTCGCTCGCAACGCCGTCGCCATCTCGTTTACCAGATCTTTTTTCGGACCCACGTCCACTGAGTTCCAGTTCCACGAGTTCTTCGAGCCCCACAGCGTGAAACCTGAACATATTAAACAATGCATCACTAATGCAAGTTTAAGCGTTTTGAAATTGGGTTAGAAAGAGCATTTGCGCTACTGTTTCAGAAATAATGCTTGATGTGGTTTGGAACATGATGGTGTTTAATCACGGCAGCATTTAACCGTATCTGCCGGTAGAATTCTGATCAGGCATTAGCTCCCCCTCCTATTTTTTTTTTTTTTCAAGCTAAGGACCCAAAATCAGCGTTTCTCTAACAGGGCTGGAACAGAAAATCTGAGACCCATAATATATGCCTACAAATAGCATGATAGGAGATCTTTAAAGTGTAGCACAAAAGTTAAAGAACGATACAATCTGTGCAGCAGGATGTCTCGTACCTTCGTGGTGTTTCGTGGTCAGGACGATGTATTTTGCTCCCGATGAGGCGAAGATGTCGGTCCACTCTTTGGCATCGAAGAACTCTGCGGTGAACTGTGGAGCGAAATCCTGATACTTAAAGTCTGGAGGATAATTCTTCTTCATGAAGTCAACGTACGGCTGCAGCTTCTGCTTCTGCCAGTACCACCTGACCAGAGAGGGAAAAGTACACATCCTTTACTCAAGTAGAAGTACAGATACTCGTGTTTAAAAATACTCTGGTGAAAGTAGAAGTACTGACTAAACTTCTTTACTCAAGTCAAAGTAAAGAGGCTTTGAAATGTACTTCAGTAGAAAGTACCCATAACTAGCAGCTGCTTTAAAGAGTACCTGACCTCCCTTTATATCAATAGAACAATAATGTCATTGTTAGCTAATGAATGTTTCCATGCTGAACAACGGCAACATGACAACGTTTCCATTGGTCCCTCTTCTTTAGAGAAGACCAGGAAGTGATGGATACACGGATCGTGTTCAAATCAATAGGCACGCAATGACTCTAAAGAATAATGATCACGCATCAAACACACATTCAGACTAAAGGAACCAGCTGTTTGGATCTGATCGATATGGACATAAACGCGAGTGAAGTATAACCGGACGCGAGAGAGAGATCAGATCAGCTGCTGAGTCTGACAGAGACACGCAGCTCTGCATGATCACCTGAAGCTCCGCCCTCTGTTTAGCGAGCTGAATACGCAAAATGCGTATATGAAGTGTCATGAACGCAAGAAATCTACCCTCGTGGAGGCACGCTCATGTGATTGGCTTAGAATGAAGGAGACATCTGATTGGCTATGGATAGAAACAATTACAAGTACGAATCGGCTGACCGTCAGGGGAGTCTCAAAAAACCCACACACGAATGCACAGCGCTCCGTGCACAGAAAGCGGGTTGTGTTGCAGGTTCAGCGGGTTTAAACGGAAAACAAATATGTGAGGATCAAAAATACATATGTAAAACTTTTTTATGTATTTGGATTTTATTTACATGAATATGAAACGGAACACATTTGTGTGTGCATTGAAAAACACAAGTGTGGATCCGGAAATACAAGTTTGAATCCTTCTGTGTGCATCTGTGTATTATGAGACTGTTCTGAGCCCATAATAAGGAGCCGTGCACAGCAGTTTCTGTGTGGCTGTGTCTTTAGCTGAAAGCCCAGTGGCCGTGTCTTTAGCTGAAAGCCCAGTGGCCGAGTCTTTAGCTGAAAGCCCAGTGGCTGTGTCTTTAGCTGAAAGCCCAGTGGCTGTGTCTTTAGCTGAAAGCCCAGTAGCTGTGTCTTTAGCTGAAAGCCCAGTGGCCGTGTCTTTAGCTGAAAGCCCAGTGGCTGTGTCTTAGCTGAAGCCCTGGAGCTGGCTTAGCTGAAAAGCCCCTAGCTGAGCCTGCTGTCTTAGCTGAAAGCCCCAGTGGCTGTGTTTTAGCTGAAAGCCAGTGGCTGTGTCTCTTAGCTGAAAGCCCAGTGGCCGTGTTCTTTAGCTGAAAGCCCAGTGGCCCGTGTCTTTAGCTGGAAAGGCCCAGTGGGCCTGTGTCTCTAGCTGAAAGCCAGTGGGCCGTGTCCTTTAGCTGAAAGCCCTGGCCGTGTCTTTAGCTGAAAGCACAGTGGCCGGTTTGTCCTCTAAGCTGAAATGCACCAGTGGCGCTTGTCCTTAGCTTGAAAGCCAGTGGACCCATGTCTTTAGCGGAAAGCCCAGTGGCCGGTGTCTTTAGCTGAAAGCCCAGTGGCCGTGTCTTAGCTGAAAATCCCAGTGGGCCGTGTCTTTAGCCTGGAAAGCCCAGTGGCCGTGGGCTTTTAGCTGAAAGCCCAGTGGCCGTGTCTTTAGCTGAAAGCCCAGTGGCCCGTTGTCCTTTAGCTGAAGCCCAGTGGCCGTGTCCTTTAGCTGATAAGCCCAGTGGCCGTGTCTTTAGCGAAAGCCCAGTGGCCCCGTGTCTTTAGCTGAAAGCCCAGTGCCGTGTTCTTTAGCTGAAAGCCCAGTGGCCGTGTCTTAGCTGAAAGCCCAGTGGGCCGTGTCTTTAGCTGAAAGCCCAGTGGCCGTGTCTTTAGCTGAAGCCCAGTGGCCGTGTCTCTAGCTGAAATCCCAGTGGCCGTGTCTTTAGCTGAAAGCCCAGTGGCCGTGTCTTTAGCTGAAAGCCCAGTGGCCGTGTCTTTAGCTGAAAGCCCAGTGGCCGTGTCTTTAGCTGAAAGCCCAGTGGCCGTGTCTTTAGCTGAAAGCCCAGTGGCCGTGTCTTTAGCTGAAAGCCCAGTGGCCGTTCTTTAGCTGAAAGCCCAGTGGCCGTGTCTTAGCTGAAAGCCCAGTGGCCGTGTCTTTAGCTGAAAGCCCAGTGGCCGTGTCTTTAGCTGAAAGCCCAGTGGCCGTGTCCTTTAGCTGAAAGCCCAGTGGCCGTGTCTTAGCTGAAAGCCCAGTGGCCGTGTCGTTAGCTGAAAGCCCAGTGGCCGTGTCTTTAGCTGAAAGCCCAGTGGCCGTGTCTTTAGCTGAAAGCCCAGTGGCCGTGTCTTTAGCTGAAAGCCCAGTGGCCGTGTCTTTAGCTGAAAGCCCAGTGGCCGTGTCTTTAGCTGAAAGCCCAGTGGCCGTGACCTTTAGCTGAAAGCCCAGTGGCCGTGTCTTTAGCTGAAAGCCCAGTGGCCGTGTCTTTAGCTGAAAGCCCAGTGGCCGTGTCTTTAGCTGAAAGCCCAGTGGCCGTGTCTCTAGCTGAAATCCCAGTGGCCGTGTCTTAGCTGAAAGCCCAGTGCCGTGTCTTTAGCTGAAAGCCCAGTGGCCGTGTCTTTAGCTGAAAGCCCAGTGGCCGTGTCTTAGCTGAAAGCCCAGTGGCCGTGTCTTTAGCTGAAAGCCCAGTGGCCGTTGTCTTTAGCTGAAAGCCCAGTGGCCGTGTCTTTAGCTGAAAGCCCAGTGGCCGTGTCCTTTAGCTGAAAGCCCAGTGGCCGTGTCTTTAGCTGAAAGCCCAGTGGCCGTGTCTTTAGCTGAAAGCCCGTGCCGTGTCTTTAGCTGAAAGCCCAGTGGCGATCTGTTCATCTGTCACACTGAGCATACAGTCAATAACTTTGTTGTTATTAGCATCTGGTTAGCTAGTGTTGCAGAAGGAGGGGGGGTTTTTAGAACCCACCTTGTCTCTGCATGTCTTTTGGCGAAAGGAGCACAATCATAACAAGAGGGAAAACTCAAAACAGCCAGGATGAGGGTTAAACAATAATCTGTTTTAATAATAAAATACACTTTCAAAGGGGTGGGGCGGGCCCCCACTCCCTGCTCTGGTTCTGATGCCGGGAGATCCTTTCATCTGGACGGCAGGAGGAAAAGAGGGCGAACACACAAACACAAACAGGAGATATAGAGGAACCACGGGGAGGAGTCGGGTGAGATTCTCCTCCCACAGAGCCCATCTTGCAGCATTCCAGAGACTTCAGTTGTGTCTAAAGAATATTCCCTTGTTCATAAAAATAATACAAAGGTTTCATTTCTCATATTTCCAGCTTCTGGTTACACAGACTGCTATTATTAATACAAAGTAATTAAACACACATATACTATTCAAGATATGTAGACTTCTCTGAAACATGACATACTGGAGACCTTAAGCAGAAGAACTCTCATCCACCTAGCCTGCTTAACTTCCCCTCCCCCAGAGTAATAAAACCTGTTTAGCACCCAGGCACCCAGGCACCCAGGAATGTTCGAAGCAAGTTTAGTCCTCACATTTATGAAAGGATAAAACAGAGAAATCAATACAAAACACAAACACAGGTATTGTTTGAACAGTATTCACTTAACTGCTACTATTGATAATTACCAGAGAAACTCCAGGGCCTCTTTCAATATCTGGAAATTGCAACAAGACTTTCTGCCATTTCTAATGTAACACTCTTCCCAAATATCAGATGATATAATCTTTACTAGCTATGCTAATTAATATAATAAGCTTTTTCTACAACCAGTGAGGTAAAGGCAAATCTTTATATGATCATTATAGTTATAAAAAAATAAGAGAATAAAGTAAACGGGTATAAAATACTATATGACTGTAAAAAAAAAGTTGTTATTAATAAACAAGAATACAGTTGTTGCGCATGCCCCCCGGACCCCCCAAGAGGAGGTTAGTAAAGGGAAAGTAAAGTACAAATACAGTACAACAGAATTGTACTTAATCAGAGGTGGAAAGTACATTTACAAAAAAAATTACCATTTGGAGGTACTTGTACTTTACTTGTGTATTTCCATGTTATGCTACTGTGTACTACAATTCAGAGGTAAATGGTGTACTTTTAATCCACTAAATGTATTTAAAACCTTTAGATACTTTTACTTTACTATAAGTCCAATATCTGAGTGCTTCTACTTTCATACAAGATCTGTGTACTTCTTCTTTTATACAAGATCTGTGTACTTCTTATTTTATACAAGGTCTGAGTACATCTACTTTTACTCAAGTACAAGATCTGAGTACTTCTTCTTTTATACAAGATCTGTGTACTTCTTCTTTTATACAAGATCTGTGTACTTCTTATTTTATACAAGATCTGAGTACTTCTTATTTTATACAAGATCTGTGTACTTCTTATTTTATACAAGGTCTGAGTACATCTACTTTTACTCAAGTACAAGATCTGAGTACTTCTACTTTTATACAAGATCTGTGTACTTCTTATTTTATACAAGATCTGAGTACTTCTTATTTTATACAAGATCTGTGTACTTCTTCTTTTATACAAGATCTGTGTACTTCTTATTTTATACAAGGTCTGAGTACATCTACTTTTACTCAAGTACAAGATCTGAGTACTTCTTATTTTATACAAGATCTGTGTACTTCTTCTTTTATACAAGATCTGTGTACTTCTTATTTTATACAAGGTCTGAGTACATCTACTTTTACTCAAGTACAAGATCTGAGTACTTCTTCTTTTATACAAGATCTGTGTACTTCTTATTTTATACAAGATCTGAGTACTTCTTATTTTATACAAGGTCTGAGTACATCTACTTTTACTCAAGTACAAGATCTGAGTACTTCTACTTTTACTACAAGATCTGTGTACTTCTTATTTTATACAAGGTCTGAGTACTTCTTATTTTATACAAGATCTGTGTACTTCTTATTTTATACAAGGTCTGAGTACATCTACTTTTACTCAAGTACAAGATCTGAGTACTTCTACTTTTACTCAAGTACAAGATCTGAGTACTTCTTCTTTTATACAAGATCTTAGTACTTCTTCTTTTATACAAGATCTGTGTACTTCTTATTTTATACAAGGTCTGAGTACATCTACTTTTACTCAAGTACAAGATCTGAGTACTTCTTCTTTTATACAAGATCTGTGTACTTCTTATTTTATACAAGATCTGTGTACTTCTTATTTTATACAAGGTCTGAGTACATCTACTTTTACTCAAGTACAAGCTCTGAGTACTTCTACTTGTACTGACTGTGTACTAAATCCTCACCAGAACCACTCGCTGCCGAAGCTTGGCACAGAGAAAACTCCCCAATGGATAAAGATGCCGAACTTCGCCTGGTCGAACCATTCGGGCAGCGGCCGGCTGTCAAGCGAACTCCAGTTCGGCTCGAACTTCGCTCGGCTGGAGCAAAACAGCACCGAGAAGAAGAGGAAGAAACACACCGATACTGCTGCCATCTTTCACCACAGAATCACCGAGTGTTGCTCAAAGATCCGGGGTACTGAGGAACCATCACGTGATGAAAGACAACGTTTAAAATACAATAATAAGAGTCACGAGACATAAAATAAGACAGAGCAGAGCAATGAGGAAGAGAAGCTACTGTGATTAAAAAGGGTAGCGGCTCCTTTAAATCATTTGGAACGTTCAGTCAGGTGACTCTTGGCTCGCTTGCTGAGTCTCGACCAATCACGTGAGATGGAAAGCCTTCCCCTCTGGTTCGACCAATCACGTGAGATGGAACGCCTTCCCCTCTGGTTCGACCAATCACGTGAGATGGAACGCCTTCCCCTCTGGTTCGACCAATCACATGAGATGGAACGCCTTCCCCTCTGGTTCGACTAATCACGTGGGATGGAACGCCTTCCCCTCTGGTTCGACCAATCACGTGGGATGGAACGCCTTCCCCTCTGGTTCGACCAATCACGTGGGATGGAACGCCTTCCCCTCTGGTTCGACTAATCACGTGGGATGGAACGCCTCTTTCTGGTGTCAGTGGCTGCGCTGTACTCCACTACGCATGCGCAGTCCGCCTCGCTTTTGCAGAGTAAGGTATTGTTTTGATCGTTTTTTTAAAGCATGCTTTGAAGGCTACGCTGTGTCCCACATGCAGGGATACGTTGACTGCCACTGCCACATCTCCTCCAAGGACTTTGACAAGGTTAGTACAACATTTAAAGTGTTTATTTTGTACATGAAATGTCTTATTAAGCGACACGTGTCCCTCTGTCTGTTGTCAGGACTTAGAGGAGGTGGTGGAGAGTTCAAAACAGGTGAGTGGTGTCAGCTAGGATCCTCTTTAGGCGATGCAGCAAGAGACAAGATATAACTACCAGCATTTATTTACAATATGTTGTATTAATGCATCTACTTCTGTATCAGTAAACACAATTACTAACCTGGAGTGACATTTTCTTAACATATTCCTATGCATACAAAATAAATACTAACTCTCTTTAGTGTATCAATCAGAATCAGGGTTTGATGTCATGATGCATACAAGTAAAAACACATTTTAAGAGAACTATAATAACATTAAAAAGCTTATTTTCTTTATTATTCAGTGTTGGTGATTGATCAGTGTTATTAGCACCAGGAAAAGCACTGTATAAATAACGTGTGTTTTAATTCCCAGGCTGGATTGTTAGCCATATTAGCCGTAGCCGAACATGCTGGGGAATTTGAGAAGATCATCGAGTTGTCACAGAGGTAACTATAACTATCAGACTGAAATCAATCTAATGTTTCTCTTTGTACTGATGACTCTCTTCTTCTCAGGTTTCCAGGTTTTATTTTCCCGTGCCTGGGAGTCCACCCGGTTCAGGAGGTTTCCCCGGAGCAGCAGCGGGGCGCGTCTCTCCAGGTAAACTCAAATGCAAAGCGTACATGGTCAGAAACACATACACTAACCTTTTATCTGTGGAATGTCCTGCTAATTGGATCCTGAGAAATGGTGTCATGCTAAAGGATGGAGAGGGAGTTAGAAGCTAAGGTCAAGCATGGTTGAGACACCATTAAATATGACCCAGGCTGAAACTGACCTGGGTTGAGATGTCGAACAAATACGATTGAGTGGGGGAATTCAGGATGGTAGAAGAAATAATGGTGGAGAGCATCAAGATCAAAAAGGAGAGCCTGTGACTCCCCTAGCAGTGGCGGAGCTGGGGGTTTGCTGGGGGTGGCCGTGGCCCCAGCTGAATCCTGGCCACCCTATTGGACACCCTCACCACGGGGGCCCAAACAATTTTAGAACATTAAGAAAAGAAATGTTTAAGTAACCTTAATCTCCGCACTTTCTAGCAGAGAGTGAGAGCATGTGAGCAGGGATGCTAGTACTTACGTGTGAACGATGTCTCAACGACTCACAAAGTCAGGCTTTCAAAAGAGAAAAGAAAGGACAGAAAGACAAGAGAGAGGGACTAAAGGGCGACAGGATGTCACCCAGTTTTTCAAAAGAAAAGGTGGGTGTGGTCCATGGGTGGTGGAAATCGGTCTGTTTGCTACGCGTAGTCCATTGTAAATAATAATTGTTGTGTTTTTTTTTTACTAAGCTTAAGTTCTGTTAATATCTATAAAGAAAATGCAAGGCAAGGCAAGTTTATTTATATAGCACCTTTCAACACAAGGCAATTCAAAGTGCTTTACAAAAAACGAAAGACATTAAGAAAAAGGCATTTAAAATAAACATTAAAAGAAGAAATACATGGATAAAAGTTACAGTGCAGTCTAAGATATGAATAGTTCAATTAAAAGCAGCGACAAAAAGAAAAGTGTTCTTGCTGGATTTGAAAGTAGTCAGAGTTGCAGCGGACCTGCAGGTTTCTGGGAGTTGGTTCCAGATGGAGCATAATAACTGAACGCTGCTTCTCCATGTTTAGTTCTGACTCTGGGGACAGGAAGCTGACCAGTCCCTGAAGACCTGAGAGATCTGGATGCTTCATCATTTAGCAGGAGGTCACAAATGTATTTTGGGCCTAAACCATTCAGTGCTTTAGAAACCAGCAGCAGTATTTTGAAATCTATTCTTTGACACACAGGAAGCCAGTGTAAAGACTTCAGAACAGGAGTGATCCACTTTCTTAGTGTTAGTGAGGAACCAGTGTAAAGACTTCAGAACAGGAGTGATGTGATCCACTTTCTTAGTGTTAGTGAGGAACCAGTGTAAAGACTTCAGAACAGGAGTGATCCACTTTCTTAGTGTTAGTGAGGAACCAGTGTGAAGACTTCAGAACAGGAGTGATCCACTTTCTTAGTGTCAGTGAGGAACCAGTGTAAAGACTTCAGAACAGGAGTGATCCACTTTCTTAGTGTCAGTGAGGAACCAGTGTGAAGACTTCAGAACAGGAGTGATCCACTTTCTTAGTGTCAGTGAGGAACCAGTGTAAAGACTTCAGAACAGGAGTGATCCACTTTCTTAGTGTTAGTGAGGAACCAGTGTGAAGACTTCAGAACAGGAGTGATGTGATCCACTTTCTTAGTGTCAGTGAGGAACCAGTGTAAAGACTTCAGAACAGGAGTGATCCACTTTCTTAGTGTTAGTGAGGAACCAGTGTAAAGACTTCAGAACAGGAGTGATCCACTTTCTTAGTGTTAGTGAGGAACCAGTGTGAAGACTTCAGAACAGGAGTGATCCACTTTCTTAGTGTTAGTGAGGAACCAGTGTGAAGACTTCAGAACAGGAGTGATCCACTTTCTTAGTGTCAGTGAGGAACCAGTGTAAAGACTTCAGAACAGGAGTGATCCACTTTCTTAGTGTCAGTGAGGAACCAGTGTAAAGACTTCAGACAGGAGTGATCCACTTTCTTAGTGTTAGTGAGGAACCAGTGTGAAAGACTTCAGAACAGGAGTGATCCACTTTCTTAGTGTTAGTGAGGAACCAGTGTGAAGACTTCAGAACAGGAGTGATCCACTTTCTTAGTGTCAGTGAGGAACCAGTGTAAAGACTTCAGAACAGGAGTGATCCACTTTCTTAGTGTAGTGAGGAACCAGTGTAAAGACTTCAGAACAGGAGTGATCCACTTCTTAGTGTCAGTGAGGAACCAGTGTAAAGACTTCAGAACAGAGTGATCCACTTTCTTAGTGTTAGTGAGGAACCAGTGTAAAGACTTCAGAACAGGAGTGATCCACTTTCTTAGTGTCAGTGAGGAACCAGTGTAAAGACTTCAGAACAGGGAGTGATCCACTTTCTTATTGTTAGTGAGGAACCAGTGTAGACTTCAGAACAGGAGTGATCCACTTTCTTAGTTAGTGAGGAACCAGTGTAAAGACTTCAGAACAGAGTGATCCACTTTCTTAGTGTCAGTGAGGAACCAGTGTAAAGACTTCAGAACAGGAGTGATTCCACTTTCTTAGTGTAGGAGGAACCAGTGTGAAAGACTTCAAGGAACAGGAGTGATCCACTTCTTAGGGTTAAGTGAGGAACCAGTGTAAGACTCAGAACAGGAGTGGATCCACTTTCTTAGTGTCAGTGAGGACCAGTGTAAAGACTTCAGACAGGAGTGATCCCTTTCTTAGTGTCAGTGAGGAACCAGTGTAAAGACTTCAGAACAGAGTGATCCACTTCCTTAGTGTCAGTGAGGAACCAGTGTAAAGACTTCAGAACAGGAGTGATCAATTTCTTAGTGTTAGTGAGGAACCAGTGTAAAGACGTCAGAACTAGGAGTTGATCCACTTTCATAGTGTTAGGGAGTGAACCCAGTGGTAAAGGACTTCAAGAACAGGAAGTGAGTCCACTTATCTTAGTGTCAGTGAGGAACCAAGTGTGAAAGACTTGCAGAACAGGAGTGAATCCACTTTCTTAGTGTTAGTGAGGAACCAGTGTAAAGACTTCATCAGAACAGGAGTGATCCACTTTCTAGTGTCAGTGAGGAACCAGTGTAAAACTTCAGAACAGGAGTGATCCACTTCTTAGTGTCAGTGAGGAACCAGTGTGAAGACTTCAGAACAGGAGTTGATCCACCTTTCTTAGTGTCAGTGAGGAACCAGTGTGAAAGACTTCAGAACAGGGAGTGATCCACTTTCTTAGTGTCAGTGAGGAACCAGTGTGAAGACTTCAGAACAGGAGTGATCCACTTTCTTAGTGTCAGTGAGGAACCAGTGTGAAGACTTCAGAACAGGAGTGATCCACTTTCTTAGTGTTAGTGAGGAACCAGTGTAAAGACTTCAGAACAGGAGTGATCCACTTTCTTAGTGTTAGTGAGGAACCAGTGTAAAGACTTCAGAACAGGAGTGATCCACTTTCTTAGTGTCAGTGAGGGAACCAGTGTAAGACTTCAGAACAGGAGTGATCCACTTTCTTAGTGTTAGTGAGGAACCAGTGTAAAGACTTCAGAACAGGAGTGATCCACTTTCTTAGTGTTAGTGAGGAACCAGTGTGAAAGACTTCAGAACAGGGAGTGATCCACTTCTTAGTGTTAGTGAGGAACCAGTGGAAAGACTTCAGAACAGGAGTGATCCACTTCTTAGTGTAGTGAGGAACCAGTGTAAAGACTTCAGAACAGGAGTGATCCACTTTCTTAGTGTCAGTGAGGAACCAGTGTAAAGACTTCAGAACAGGAGTGATCCACTTTCTTAGTGTTCAGTGAGGAACCAGTGTAAGACTTCAGAACAGGAGTGATCCACTTTCCTTAGTGTCAGTGAGGAGAACCAGTGTAAAGACTTCAGAACAGGAGTGATCCACTTTCTTAGTGTCAGTGAGGAACCAGTGTGAAGACTTCAGAACAGGAGTGATCCACTTTCTTAGTGTTAAGTGAGGAACCAGTGTGAAAGACTTCAGAACAGGAGTGATCCACTTTCTTAGTGTTAGTGAGGAACCAGTGTGAAGACTTCAGAACAGGAGTGATCCACTTTCTTAGTGTTAGTGAGGAACCAGTGTAAGACTTCAGGACAGGAGTGATCCACTTTCTTAGTGTTAGTGAGGAACCAGTGTAAAGACTTCAGAACAGGAGTGATCCACTTTCTTAGTGTTAGTGAGGAACCAGTGTAAAGACTTCAGAACAGGAGTGATCCACTTTCTTAGTGTTAGTGAGGAACCAGTGTAAAGACTTCAGAACAGGAGTGATCCACTTTCTTAGTGTTAGTGAGGACCAGTGTAAAGACTTCAGAACAGGAGTGATCCACTTTCTTAGTGTTAGTGAGGAACCCAGTGTAAAGACTTCAGAACAGGAGTGATCCACTTCTTAGTGTTAGTGAGGAACCAGTGTAAGAGACTTCAGAACAGGAGTGATCCACTTTCTTAGGTTAGTGAGGAACCAGTGTAAAGACTTCAGAACAGGAGTGATCCAACTTTCTTAGTGTTAGTGAGGAACCAGTGTAAAGACTTCAGAACAGGAGTGATCCACTTTCTTAGTGTTAGTGAGGAACCAGTGTAAAGACTTTCAGAACAGGAGTGATCCACTTTCTTAGTGTCGTGAGGAACCAGTTAAAGAACTTCAGAACAGGAGTGATCCACGTTTCTTAGTGTTAGTGAGGAACCAGTGTGAAAGACTTCAGAACAGTAGTGATCACTTTCTTAAGGTGTCAAGTGAGGAACCAGTGTGAAGACGTCAGAACAGGAGTGATCCACTTTCTTAGTGTTAGTGTAGGAACCAGTGTGAAAGACTTCAGAACAGGAGTTGATCCACTTTCTTAGTGTCAGTGAGGAACCAGTGTGAAGACTTCAGAACAGGAGTGATCCACTTTCTTAGTGTCAGTGAGGAACCAGTGTGAAGACTTCAGAACAGGAGTGATCCACTTTCTTAGTGTTAGTGAGGAACCAGTGTGAAGACTTCAGAACAGGAGTGATCCACTTTCTT
Source organism: Harpagifer antarcticus (assembly GCA_902827135.1). Taxonomy (NCBI): domain Eukaryota; kingdom Metazoa; phylum Chordata; class Actinopteri; order Perciformes; family Harpagiferidae; genus Harpagifer; species Harpagifer antarcticus. Next base: position 78,603 of record CADEHL010000011.1, read on the forward strand.
AGTGTTAGTGAGGAACCAGTGTGAAGACTTCAGAACAGGAGTGATCCACTTTCTTAGTGTTAGTGAGGAACCAGTGTAAAGACTTCAGAACAGGAGTGATCCACTTTCTTAGTGTTAGTGAGGAACCAGTGTAAAGACTTCAGAACAGGAGTGATCCACTTTCTTAGTGTTAGTGAGGAACCAGTGTAAAGACTTCAGAACAGGAGTGATCCACTTTCTTAGTGTTAGTGAGGAACCAGTGTAAAGACTTCAGAACAGGAGTGATCCACTTTCTTAGTGTCAGTGAGGAACCAGTGTAAAGACTTCAGAACTGGAGTGATCCACTTTCTTAGTGTCAGTGAGGAACCAGTGTAAAGACTTCAGAACAGGAGTGATCCACTTTCTTAGTGTTAGTGAGGAACCAGTGTAAAGACTTCAGAACAGGAGTGATCCACTTTCTTAGTGTCAGTGAGGACCGAGACTTCAGAGGAGTTCCATCTATTCTTTGTGACAGGAGTGTAAAGACTTCAGAACAGGAGTGATCCACTTTCTTAGTGTTAGTGAGGAACCAGTGTAAAGACTTCAGAACAGGAGTGATCCACTTTCTTAGTGTTAGTGAGGAACCAGTGTAAAGACTTCAGAACAGGAGTGATCCACTTTCTTAGTGTTAGTGAGGAACCAGTGTAAAGACTTCAGAACAGGAGTGATCCATCTTTTCTTAGTGTTCAGTGAGGAACCAGTGTAAAGACTTCAGAACAGGAGTGATCCACTTTCTTAGTGTTAGTGAGGAACCAGTGTAAGACTTCAGAACAGGAGTGATCCACTTTCTTAGTGTTAGTGAGGAACCAGTGTAAAGACTTTCAGAACAGGAGTGATCCACTTTCTTAGTGTTAGTGAGGAACCAGTGTAAAGACTTCAGAACAGGAGTGATCCACTTTCTTAGTGTTAGTGAGGAACCAGTGTAAAGACTTCAGAACAGGAGTGATCCACTTTCTTAGTTGTCAGTGGAGGAACCAGTGTAAAGACTTCAGAACAGGAGTGATCCACTTTCTTAGTGTCAGTGAGGAACCAGTGTAAAGACTTCAGAACAGGAGTGATCCCACTTTTCTTAGTGTCAGTGAGGAACCAGTGTAAAGACTTCAGAACAGGAGTGATCCACTTGTCTTGTCTTAGGGGTCGTGAGGAACCAGTGTAAGACTTCAGAACAGGAGTGATCCACTTTCTTAGGTGTTAGTGAGGAACCAGTGTAAGACTTCAGAACAGAGTGAGCCACTTTCTTAGTGTTAGTGAGGACCAGTGTGAAGACTTCAGAACAGGAGTGATCCACTTTCTTAGTGTTAGTGAGGAACCAGTGTAAAGACTTCAGAACAGGAGTGATCCACTTTCTTAGTGTTAGTGAGGAACCAGTGTAAAGACTTCAGAAACAGGAGTGATCCACTTTTCTTAGTGTCAGTGAGGAACCAGTGTAAAGACTTCAGAACAGGAGTGATCCACTTTCTTAGTGTTAGTGAGGAACCATTTGTAAAGACTTCAGAACAGGAGTGATCCACTTTCTTAGTGTTAGTGAGGAACCAGTGTAAAGACTTCAGAACAGGAGTGATCCACTTTCTTAGTGTCAGTGAGGAACCAGTGTAAAGACTTCAGAACAGGAGTGATCCACTTTCTTAGTGTCAGTGAGGAACCAGTGTAAAGACTTCAGAACAGGAGTGATCCACTTTCTTAGTGTTAGTGAGGAACCAGTGTAAAGACTTCAGAACAGGAGTGATCCACTTTCTTAGTGTTAGTGAGGAACCAGTGTAAAGACTTCAGAAACAGGAGTGATCCACTTTCTTAGTGTAGTGAGGAACCAGTGTGAAGACTTCAGAACAGGAGTGATCCACTTTCTTAGTGTCAGTGAGGAACCAGTGTAAAGACTTCAGAACAGGAGTGATCCACTTTCTTTTAGTGTCAGTGAGGAACCAGTGTGAAGACTCAGAACAGGGAGTGATCCACTTTCTTAGTGTCAGTGAGGAACCAGTGTTGTAAGACTTCAGAACAGGAGTGATCCACTTTCTTAGTGTTAGTGAGGAACCAGTGTGAAGACTTCAGAACAGGAGTGATCCACTTTCTTAGTGTTAGTGAGGAACCAGTGTGAAGACTTCAGAACAGGAGTGATCCACTTTCTTAGTGTTAGTGAGGAACCAGTGTAAAGACTTCAGAACAGGAGTGATCCACTTTCTTAGTGTAGTGAGGAACCAGTGTAAAGACTTCAGAACAGGAGTGATCCACTTTCTTAGTGTCAGTGAGGAACCAGTGTAAAGACTTCAGAACAGGAGTGATCCACTTTCTTAGTGTCAGTGAGGAACCAGTGTGAAGACTTCAGAACAGGAGTGATCCACTTTCTTAGTGTTAGTGAGGAACCAGTGTGAAGACTTCAGAACAGGAGTGATCCACTTTCTTAGTGTCAGTGAGGAACCAGTGTAAAGACTTCAGAACAGGAGTGATCCACTTTCTTAGTGTTAGTGAGGAACCAGTGTAAAGACTTCAGAACAGGAGTGATCCACTTCCTTAGTGTCAGTGAGGACTCGAGCAGCGGCGTTCTGAATCAGCTGCAGCTTCCTAATAGATGTTTTAGTGAGACCTGTGAAGACACCATTGCAGTAGTCCAGTCTACTGAAGATAAAAGCATGGACAAGTTTTTCCAAATCCTGCTGCAACATTAGTCTTTTAATCCTAGATATGTTCTTTAGGTGATAGTAGGCTGATTTAGTAACTGTTTTAATGTGACTGTTGAAACTCAGGTCAGAGTCCATGACTACACCTAGAGTTCTGGCTCTGTTGTTTTGAACATTGCAGACTGAAGCTCAGCGCTAACTTTTATACGTTCTGCCTTGGCTCCAAAAACCATTACCTCGAGGTTTTTCATTTCACTCCTTTTAGCTGACATTTAACAAATGCAGGTACATTTGTAGCAGCTATTCACTAAATCAGTTGCCCCTGGTGCCAGGACCAACAGGTCCATCTCTAGGCTCCGCAGCCCTGTCCCCCCATAAGGCTGAACCTGAACCAGCTTTTCTCCCACCTGAAGGAGGTGAGCAGCATTGTGTTGAATGCCACTTAACATATCTGAAGGGAGACTGGAATACAACATATATACATATATAACAAAAAGCTAATATCTCATTTCAATTATACATTTCAAACACAGTATTTTCCCTCATATGAAAGTTATATTTATTTGGATTCATGTTGTCTCTTGTCAGGAATGTTATATCAAATAGTGAATTCTCCTGCAGCAGCATGTCGCCCGTCTGCACAGTGTTATATGTTCACCGCTCAGTGTCAGTACATACTGTGCAGTTAGTATTGGCCTACACGATAGATGCAAGCCTGTAGGTTATTTAAAGCATCAATGAGTGGGTTGGGTTCTGGTACTGCTTTGTGCTTGGTCGGCGTGGCCTGGGCCTGTGGGGGGCCCAATGTGATATCTTTCCATGGGGCCCAAAATCCCTGGTGGCGCCCCTGGTTGTGCGAGTGTATGGCCAGAGGGCAGGACACACATGTACTACCCAATAGCATCGTGAGGCTGAACAAAAGGACCTTTAGACTTTGTAAATGTGGTCCGGGGGCCTTACTGGGTTAAGGGCTATTGTTTATTGTTATTTACTTTAAGATGTTTATTCTTAACCAATAGTTTAATAAAGTTATATGAGTGATAGTGAAACTTTTTAACTTTCATTTAGCAAAGAATAGCGGGAAACTTTACATGCAAGTTTCAAAGTAACTTCCTGAAATGTAACGGTGATTGCTGCCCGGGCTCTACTTAGTTTAAACTAAGTAGAACCCTAACCCTGATGTCAATGGGTAGCTCATTCCACCATCTTGGAGCCAGGATAGCAAACCCACGTGTTTCTGCTGATGGGAACTTGGGTCCCCCTCGCAGCGAGGGTGCAGCGAGTCGTTTGGCTGATGCAGAGCGGAGTGCACGTGCTGGGGTGTACGGTTTAACCATGTCCTGGATGTAGGAAGGGCCAGATCCATTCGCAGCATGGTACGCAAGTACCAGTGTCTTGAAGTGGATTCTAGCAGTTACCGGGAGCCAGTGGAGGGAGCGGAGGAGCGGAGTGGAGTGGGGACATTTAGGAAGGTTGAAGACCAGACGAGCCGCTGCATTCTGGATGAGCTGCAGAGGTCGGATGGCACATGCAGGTAGACCAGCCAGGAGGGAGTTGCAGTAGTCTAGGCGTGAGGTGCAGAGAGCCTGGACCAGAACCTGGGGGGCTTTCTGGGTCAGAAAGATCTTATATTCCTGTACAGCACTTTGAATTGCCTTGTGTTGAAAGGTGCTATATAAATACACTTGCCTCGCCTTGACTAGTGACGACTCAAAGTCTACTAGGATTAATAAGTGTCTATTACGTTAGTAGGATATCCGACCTAGAGCAATTGAGCTTTGGAACAGAACATGTTGTTTCATACGGCCCAATGAGAACAAACACGAGGCAGAAACAGGGAAGTGGACACAAATGTTGAATCATTAAACATCTGATAGAACAAGACACACCTAGTTGTTACTAGCTCAGTGTCTACCTCTAAGGAGGGGCGGCTTGGGCGTGTTGTTGTTGTTACTTTGGGAATGAGATATAGTTAGATATACTGAATATTATGTGATCCATTCCACCACTTGAGGTGTGTTGTAGGTGCCTTAAAGAACCCCTTGTTTTCTAGTGAGATGTATTTTTATGTTCATATAATAGTGATTTCAATGCCACCCCAAAATGATCACTGGTTCCATCCTGGCCACCCCACTGAAAATGTCACTATCCCCTAGAACAGGGGTCGGCAACCCCTGCTGGCACGCGGCACCGTAACCAGTGGCACGCTAGGAATAAGTGGAATAAGTGGAATAAGTGTGCAAACATATTTAAATTGTATTTTCGGATCCTGAACGAGGCCGCCGCCAGAGCGCGTCTCCCCGTTACGTGCAGAAGGAAGCCATGCACGCAGCGCAGCCCCCCTCTCTTTAACTCCAGGTGACTTTCTGCCGCTTTCCTCCGTGGTGCTGATCGTTTCACCACGGAGAGGAAAGCACTTCACTAACTGCAGTTCCCATAAGGACCTGTACACATGCTGCAGTTTCTGCGTGGCTGTGTCTTTAGTTGAAAGCCCAGAGGCTGTGTATTTAGTTGAAAGCCCAGTGGCTGTGTCTTTAGTTGAAAGCCCAGTGGCTGTGTATTTAGTTGAAAGCCCAGTGGCTGTGTCTTTAGTTGAAAGCCCAGAGGCTGTGTATTTAGTTGAAAGCCCAGTGGCTGTGTATTTAGTTGAAAGCCCAGTGGCTGTGTATTTAGTTGAAAGCCCAGTGGCTGTGTATTTAGTTGAAAGCCCAGAGGCTGTGTATTTAGTTGAAAGCCCAGTGGCTGTGTATTTAGTTGAAAGCCCAGTGGCTGTGTATTTAGTTGAAAGCCCAGAGGCTGTGTATTTAGTTGAAAGCCCAGTGGCTGTGTATTTAGTTGAAAGCCCAGTGGCGATCTGCTCATCTCTCATTGAAATAATATGCTACAAAGGGGCGGACTGGCCATCTGTGTGCTGAACTTTCCTGT